>KZ308791.1:0-63064 GCA_000376725.2 Ladona fulva
CAACATGTATTAACTCTTCTGTGAGATTATTTGCTTCATCGTTTCAATCGGATTTTTCGTAAATTTAAATAATAGAATACTTCCTTAATAAATAAACGACTACTATTATTTATGGTGCAGGATAGAGGTAAATGTTTATTTCATTTATTTTCGTCACAGTCTTGTCGGTGGTAATAGAAAAAAGATAACGGGAGTGATACGCAATTTAGCATTTTGGAGATTCCTGATCGAATAACATGCGAACTGTAAGTTATTGCTGCACTTTCGTGTACTTCCACCACTGATGTTATCCTCACTTATTGAGGAAAGTAAATGAAAAAATATCAATGTCATTATATAAATAATGCTACATGTACTGATAATAATTTATAGCAATCATTTCATACTAGCACGCAGTGAAAATTTAAAGCTGTTTCATTAAATGTAACACCGTCCAATGTGGAGGCAGGGCAAAGCTAAGAGTTAGCTTGAATCCGATTATGAAATATAAATCGTTATTTGAGAAGATTTAATAAGTTGAAAAGAGAAGGACAAAGGTTTATGCGAGATCGAACACAACTTGATGTTGTAATAATTGATACTTCGGCCTTGCATACATAGAAGAATCGCGCAATGACAAAGATGCTTTCAATTTATTTTGCGTAGACACAGAGAGATATTTCAGTGGTATTTAAGTTCCTTTTGTTGAGATAGTGTCTCCTTATCACTGTTTAGACCAAAAGATCGCTTGGTAAAAATGTTATGTTACTCACCATTTCCTTTAAGTAAAAACATCTAAATTTTAAATAATATAATATCTAAATTATATAAAATCTAAATTAGGGTGCGGGACAAAAAAACTTTTTTCGGACAAATAAGTGGGTACAGAGGGACCGAGCACGGGACGAATGCTCGGTCTATTCATGACCCATTGATTTTTAATTCATTCTCAGGGATTTGATCATCTCATACCAGGATTTCCGGTAGATATGAGCTTCGAATCAAATCAATAAACAAATAAAGATTCCACTCTAGTAACACAAAGTAAGCGGAAAAACCAGCACGGACAAAATCAACCGATTAGGAGGACTGGTGCTCATCTCTGGTGAGGTGCGCTTCTAAATCTACATCTACGTTAATTAATACCGTGCTAGCCCGCCTTTTGGCATGTGGTAGGGAGGAACCATCAGCTTCATCAACTAATATCACACATGTCCATATGAAGAAGGAACAAGAGTTAGATGTAAGACTATATAACTTCTATCAAATACTATTGACAAAGCTGATCACCAGTGATGACCTTATTCTATCTTCACACTTAGAACTTTTATTACTACCTTAATACTGACTTGTTTTTGAACATTAGTTTTTGTACATAATGTTCTTTCCTTGATATTTTATGAAAATTAATTTTTCTTTTTACGTCTATGAAATGATATATCTCTATCATTTTGTTTGCTTTTCAGATGAGATATAAACTGCCTTAAAATTTAGCTCTCTCAGACTTTTCACACCCCCTTCTTGTGGGCGTTTTCCTGCTGTGAAGTATTTTTTCCAAAGTGTTAACTGGCTTCCAAGACTATCGCTAGTAGTGTCTTCAGTATCACCCGAAAAAAGTCACACCAATATTATTACGTGAGAAGGGACTAAAAAGTCTCAATCTTGCCCTTCAAAAAAATGTTTTATTAATATTGTTATCATTTTTATCATAAAGAAGGTAAACGTGAAATTTCTTACAAGAGAGAAAAATACAACCTATTGAATCTCTCGCCAAAGATCCTTTCGTCATTGGCTGTCATTAGCATCAGTGGATATTTTCGGATGGTTAAATATTTCAAGTGGATTGATAAATCCCCTCTGAAGGAGTCAAAGTGCAAAAAACTCCAGAAATACATACAAGCAGATCCTATTATAGTTCAGTCAAAGTTTGACACGATCCAGGTAAGAGAAAAGTTCCAGCAATCTTTGTGACTCCCTTTTTGTTACTGTGAATTGTGAGACATGCAAGGCTCTCTCGGAGGGTACCCAAAGGCAGCGATGAAAGTAAATCTTCCCTGATCACGAAAACGGAAAATACACTGAAAGGTGAAGTCGGTCATTTCTTTCGGAAAAACCGACAAGAGGCAGGGAAAATGTCGGCGGGAGCCGCGATAAAGGCGGATGAATCGGTTTATCGGTGTGTGCCTTTGATGGCATGCGAATGGGAGCTGCCGAGGATAGAGGCAGCTACGGAAGGCACCTTATTGGAAAATAAGGAGCTGGGAAGGGACTGTTTTTGTAGCCAGAAGAGAAATGTGGGAGGGAGTCTTTTCGGTCCAAGGAAATGACGATGGAAAGAAGATTGAGTGACACAAAACGTCAGTTCCCACGGAAGCTCCCTCGCCCTCCGTTTAGCTTACGAAAGAAAACTTCGAGACTCGAATCGCCTTTGAAAGGGAACGCTGACCGAAATTCTCCCCCGCGAGGGATCGATATGCTTCCGATATATCGATTCAATCCCTGAGTCCGGAGACCCCACGGAATAATTTCGACAGAAATTTCTTCATACAAATTCTCTTGAGCCGGTCTCATCCGGATTGACGAAAGAGCTTAAATTTGGTGACAGCGGAACTGCCGGCGAGACCCGATGTCTCTATTTGACCCTACGTCCGCCCTTAAACACTTCCCCTCATCCACAGATGAAGTTCTGTTGGCCATATCCTTAACAATTTCATAGCCTAATATGCCTCCTTTCGACGCGAAATTAATTTAGTATATAGAACATCTAAATATGATCAAAATGTTCATTCATACGGCGTTGGAGGTGTTTTAAACTATATTTTCAACATGTATTAACTCTTCTGTGAGATTATTTGCTTCAAGAGAGGTAATATTTATTTATATTCAAATGTGATCTAAGGCCAGAGCTATAAGCATTTTAGTTTAATATATACTAATTTGCAAGCTATTATCTACATTAAATACAGCCCGGCAAGCATCATGCTATGATATAGTGACTTTCTAAATTTTTTAGCAGGCCCTTGTTAGTATAATTTGGGTAGCATTTGCAGTTTTTATAAGAGAAGAAAATTAGCCACAAGAGGGGAATAAACAATTGCCAGGTACAGAAGCGCAGTATATATTGTGACGTCTTCATTTGATCCTGATTTTTGGATTTTAAACTTTCTTATATATCCATAGTATTCTTCATTGTAGTCTGATAGGAATTAAGAAAAGTTTACTCAATAATCTGTCTACTCAAGAATTTTAAATTATCATTGCCGCAATTTGACACTATTTTGAGCAGACAAATTTATTTACAGATTATAATTAAACAATGGAACATCGACTAATCGCGCAATTTATAACAATA
Source organism: Ladona fulva (assembly GCA_000376725.2). Taxonomy (NCBI): domain Eukaryota; kingdom Metazoa; phylum Arthropoda; class Insecta; order Odonata; family Libellulidae; genus Ladona; species Ladona fulva. Next base: position 3,332 of record KZ308791.1, read on the forward strand.
TAATTACATATAAAGCATTAGTAAGCAGAAATAATTTATACTTGAAAATAACTAAGACGCAAAAGAGCTTAGTAAGTGATATTATCGTCCCTATTAGTAATAATTTAAGATTTATCGTGATTTTGGTAAGACCTTACCTTAACCATGCCGGATTATTTGTCTCTACTCGGGTTATAAACGAGAAAAAAATCTGAAAGATACGAATAATGTTTCCGATGAACCAAACAAAATTAAAGCACTCTATGATTTCAACAAAATTCCCTTGCTAGTTAACTAGCGTGATAGCGAGTTCGTAGGCTGAAACGATGCTTCCGTGAACCATCCTCAGCAAAAGCAAATTCTCGCTCCAAAATTCCTCTAAAAATGGGACGGGGCCGATTGATCATACCACGAAGTTTGGAATCGATTCATTTCTTCCAACTCCTTCCTCGTAAAAACTCTTCCTAAGAAGATAACACAAATCAACGAATCATTCACGAGTCACGCTCGAGAACTATTCTTCCCAAATGCGATTGCTGTTTCTTTGTCTGTACGCGAATTTCACGGAAATAAATGCCATTGTACGTCTGGGGTAAATGGCCGAAGTGTCGGAACACTAGGAAAGTCTGACTAGGAAAAAGAAAAGCGAGAGAAGAGTTTGACGTCTCGGGGGAGACTGACCGAAGGAGATAGAGCGTAAAATGAGGTCAGCCATGGATAGAGAGGGAAGACGCGCTCCTTCGGCCCCAAATCAGAGGTAGAAGTGCTCTCTCTCCAAAGCTTCGACATCTCCTGTTTAAGTTTTCCAATGAATGTCTCCCCTCTCTTTGGAATGCGAACGGAATACAGAAGAACAGAAACCGTCTTTTGAGAAGGTTATTTAAAAGTGCAATCGTGAGAGGAATTTCGGATTAGAAACGGAAAGAGGGACTCTTTGGAGTGCAGCGGACGATTTATGCGAGCTGAGATACTGGCCATTGACCTTTTAACGGTTAGAGCATTGCTTCCCAAACCTTTCCTTCCTACGGTAACTTTACTTAGTAGCCTAATTAATCTCTCCGGTTCAAATAATAATGATGTTGAAGAAAAATGAATTATACGGGAAATAAGTATTTTTAAATAATAATATCAATAGCAATGATAGATAAAATGGTGATTGATCGGTTCATTTTTATTTATAAGAAATGCCAAGTTTCCAGAAAATATCCTTTAAAAAGATGACATAGTAATAAAGTGAAATCATCTGCAAGACGAATGGAACCCTCAGAAGGACTATTGTGAAAGCCACTGTGAAAGTGACTATTATGACGTACAGTATGCTGCGGAACACTAATTCGTAAGCAGTTAGAGAAATAACATGTTGTACTACAGTCGCTATAAACAATGACTAGAAGAAATGACAAAACCATACTTAGCAATAACCACAAAACTTTTAATGCGACCGGTTTCGGCTACAAGCCATCATTAGGTGAGCTTAAGTGACTTTTTGATGAAGTATTATGGAGTAAAATCGTTACCTGCTTTGTCCTAGAGCAAATTTTCTTTAATACATTCAAGTACCACTGATATATTTGATATCTTCGGCTTATTTAATCATTGATTCTTGCAGAACATTTATGCAATGAGACAAAATGTTATCAAAACCTATAATTAGCAATGTATACTTATATTTCATACGGTTTGAGAGGGACGAATTAAGCAAGAAAAATATAAGGAAGATGGTGAAAATAGGAGACAGTGGCTGAAGAAGTTAAATTCCAATAGACACGCTGTTAAACTAACTTGCAACTAGTTTAATTAATTTTTTATACATAGTTTCCACATAAAAATTACAATAATTACGTACGATACTGTGAATTAAATATTTTATAATATGATAGGAATTCAGTTAATAAAATTTTAAAATAAAGAATGACTTAATTAACAAGTCGAGAGTATCGAAAGAAAGGAAAATGATTATAGATTCTCACTTCAGTCGTGAAATGTTGATATAGATCTGAACTTNTTCGATAAATATTGGAATTATAAACGACCCATCCTCTTCAGAACCAGTATCATAACTTGCAGACTTCGTTTCTTTCGCAAAATTAAATTATAAATAATGGCCATAAAAAGTCGAGAAAAGTGCCAACAGAAAGGAAAATGTCCTATCTAGAAAATCTAGAATCTAAAAAATCATTACATTCACATATTTGTAACTTATACGAGATCATAAATCAAGTGACTATGAAGTACGGCCAGGGATTCTCGTTATCACGGCGTCGGTGAGTGGAAGAAATCTGATGAAAATTTCGCCTTTAGAGAAACCAATACATATTATTAGAAAATGTATTTGAACACCTTCAAATTTTTAGTGAACATTCCTCGGTAAGTGGTATGTTGAACACAGAAGAGATGGTTCCACACAATACGAGAATATAAAAAGTGAATCCCAAAAGGGATGGTGGGACGCTGGCTTAGGCAATGCCAGGGAAAATATCAGATGAAATTTGACCAGTAGAATTCGAAACGAAAATTAATGAAAAAATAAAAGATTATGGCTCCAGGCATCGAGAACAGCAAAATGAAATCGCAATTCGAAACTGCGGTATTTTTGTTCTCACTAAAATAATTAAATTTATCGAGTATTGCCTTGCGCAGAACTTTATTTTTATCGCCTAATTTTTTTTATAAAGATCGCATTCATATGTTTTGTTATTATTTCAAACAAGCAGCTTACGTTTAATGTAAAAAGCATATGCTTTGCAGAAAGACAATGCACTAATAGGAGGCATTCATTTCCGTTAGTGATAACTGACCATGACTGAATAAGCCAAAAACACTGCTTGCGATGAATTTCAATTGAAATAATATTATAAAGAGCCTCTCATATATAGAAATGAACTTTCCAAACCAGAACAGAATTAAAGATACTAGTCAATATTTCCGATTTAGCTCCATTCCTATGAAAATAATAAGGTTTTTCTGTTCGATCTTCAGTTTAGCTACCTTTCAATTCCATAATTCGACGATTTCATGATTTTGATGCTAGATAGATTGGTAACAAATAAGTAAAATCATCTACAGGTGATTTCGAGCTTCACTGCGAGCAAAACGCTATTCCTTAAAATCGAAAATCAGCTTATTACAAGAGTGGTCGATGGATTAAAACCGAAGGAAAATAAAAGAATCATCTGCCTACCTATACCTACACCTGGAGGTACTCCACTCTTAAGAAGAAACTGGTACAATAACATGAAATTATATAAAATCCGAGGAAGTCGGTTTTTACATATTGCTTTACGTACTCCAATACATCAACATCTGCAACAGTATTATAATGCGGATAATTCTTTTTAACTCACTACATATTCCTAACATGAAAGATGTACTGATTTTCCCACTAGATAAGATTTTTGTTCTTTGCTGTATTTGAATGCTGATGTTCTCGGTTACAATGTGAAAAATGAAAGTTCCTAAATCGCGCGGACCTTCATGTCACTGATTTCGGAATATATAAGCAAATTTTAGATGCTAATGGATATTTAGGACTTATTCGTTTTAATCCACAATTACTTCACTAGCAACTTTATTGCAAGTACCACAGGATTTTTAGATAAATTACTAGTAAATGTCGAAATATTCAAAAACACATAATTAATAAATTACGGATACCTACGGTAATGGAAGATTTTACGCATAAAAGTGTACACCCAGCGAATACCCCAAGAAAAGATGGACATGAATAAAGTCTTTCAAGACCCGGATTCGAGTCCCGGTCCTGTCGGACTTATTTTATGCCCGTTTTACTCGGCGAACTCTGTGAGCGTCGAGTTCGCGGAAGGCAAAACTTTGTATCGGGAATAGAAGCATCGTTTGGGTAGAAAACAAACTTTTTGCCGACACAGTGTCGATAGAAGGTCTTCGTGGAGGAACTCGACTTATCAACGACCTTTATTGAGATATACTACTGTCATTGACTCACGACTCAACGGAGTTTTATGCTTTAAATTGGGCTTGCAAATGTCTAGGTAAAATTCAACCCATGTCGAATAACTTGAATTCTGAAAAACAATTTAGAAATGCCCAAAAATGTTCTCGTAGGACCTTAAATTGTATTTTCATAATTGTTGTATTATGTAAATTGTTGTTTTTTCAGTTTATTATTCAATATTTCATCTTTATTCGATATTTTCATATTACCTTTAATATTCTTACTTATCATATATTACTGCCTACTTCTGTTTTTTTCAGAATTTTTGTAAGACTTATGCATTTCTTTCTGCCTGCTTTTCTTTCCCCCCATTTTTTCAGCTTTGTTACTGACACTTTTCTTTTACTAAATTTCCCCTCTTATTTTAAATTTTTTAGTCGCCACTGTCAGTAGGTTTCGCAGGTTTTTCACGCCCCCCTTCACGTGGGTGTTTTCCTGCAGGGTTTTANACACTTTTCTTTTACTAAATTTCCCCTCTTATTTTAAATTTTTTAGTCGCCACTGTCAGTAGGTTTCGCAGGTTTTTCACACCCTCCTTCACGTGGGTTTTTTCCTGCAGGGTTTTAGTTTATTTTTTTTCCTAAGTGCAGACTTAGGTTTTTTTTAAAAACCCATATAGTAGTTCCTTCTTTTATTGCCTTCTTTTTAGTTCAACTCCCAATACCTCTTTCTTTCTATGTACAATGACTAAGGGTTAGATGTAAGAAGAGACTAATTAGTCTCAATCTCACCCATAAATAAAGACGATTTATTATTATTACCATACAGGAGCTCTCCCAATTTGCCATTTATAAGCATCACCGAACGGACCGTGCTAAGTTCAGTTCGTGATAACTTTAGTCACGATGCCTTTAATTAACCAACTAGCGCTTCGACGCTCAATTAAAACGCCTTTTTCTGGCAACAACGAATTTAGAGGGAGCGTCGTTCATTATTAGACCATGAAATTTTAAATTTCCTCACCTTGAAATGATCCTTAGTTTACAGCGGATTAAAAGGCAATTGGATTTAGGACTCGTACTTGCCACATGAGGTTTTTAAGAGTAACACTCCGCGACGGTGGCGACAATGAAGAGATCAGCACACTGCGTTTAATCTCTTTCGGCGGTTTGTCCGTAAAAGATACAGCACTCGGGCGTTTATGCCATACATCGGCCGCGTAAGGGCAAGGGCAGTTGTTGGCTCTCATAGAGTGTTATTCGACCGTAAAACACACCGTATCCCTCGCGCATTCCCGGCAATCGTTTAACACTCGGCAGCCCCCATTTATTTTCTGAAGCGAGAGATGGCCTTGCGCTGGTCCTTTCCCCAGTTCGATATTTTACTCACCGGCGAATAAAACCAGCGCTAGGAAAATGTCCTGATGACGAATGGTGCAGATTTAGGATTTTTGAACCCTTTGAATCTCAGGATTAGCGACGTATGATTCAACTCATCTGGGTATGAAAATGCTGAATTGGTAGCCCATGATCCAATGTAAGCAGCATTTTCATCATCTTTCAAGTATTAATGACTAAAAAGTTAGTCTTCAAAGCTGGTTACAAAGCTGTTTTGGTTTTACCTATCAAATGCCTTACGTCTCAACATCAGCAATACTTCATTGCTTTTCCAAAATCTTCCGTTTCGTCTTTATCGTAAGGAATGGATTCTGTCTTGCTTTACAACATTTTCCATTGATTTTGGCGATGATATATCTCTAATATTGTGTGACCAAAGTCAGATTATGGGACAAATATTTTCTGAAAGTACTTCTCAAAATAAGAAGAAAATCATAATTTTCGATCCCGTAAATCCGAAATTAACAAAAAAAACTCAATTCTTTAGTCAGAAAACTCAAGTAGACCATGCTAGAAAGGCACAACAAAATAATAATTATTGGATTATTAATTAATAATATTTACAAATAAGTTTAATTAAAATAAAGTCATAACATACGATAGCAAAATTTAGAATGAAATAAAATGTAGAAACAGTAAAATTTAATCTTTCTCTTTAAAAAGAAATATTTCGTGCTTGTTATAATCATTATTAATAATTAAAAAAATCGTTTTGACCACCAATCATATTTATTGTGTTTTAAACCTTTTTTGATTTTTGCAAGATGAGCTTTTGCGGTTAATTTCGAATTTCAGGGATCAAAAATTGTGGTTCTCTTCTTATTGCGAGAAGTACTTTCAGAAAATATTAATCCCATCATCCGACTTCAGTCACACCAAGTGAAGTTTCCCGTAAGATTACAGAAAATTCTGAATTGTTAGCGAAAACTTTACCTATTTAAAAGGACCTTTTTTTAGGAAAATGGTGAAGGGTGAGTTTCTTAGAAAAAGAGTAACTTGTCGAGCTAAGGCATGCACACTGGAGAATTTGAAGGATCATGTACGTTATTCCTTGTGAACTATTTCTTATTTAAAACGTTTCAAACCTTTTTACTGCGGAGCCCAATACCGCAAAAGAGTATCTTCTCTCCGATTAAAACGGAGTTACAGAAACTAAAAAGTGCCACTTATTCGATTCAATAATACGAATCCATATTGAAGTTATCGAAAAACCCTTTGAAAACTGTGCAAAAGAATGTAAGGATTTCCTAACTGGAGATTTAACATGTTAGACTCGTAAGGAAATGGTCAGTCAGGTTCCGTTCGGCTGTTCATTCTTTACCTTCTTCAGGATGGATATCAATAAATTGATTAGATTGTATCACACGAGAAACTCAGACAAGGGAATTTGTGGGAGAGTGATTTGAAATGAGATAGATAGCAATATTGATGGCGCTGTTTCAATAAGTTGAATTTGGGATGTAATACAACTGAATAAATGAGGTTAATTCTTTGCAAAGTTTCCAGACAATCCCGCTCGTGTTACACTTACATGGAAGTAATTTATCTCAGTCACACTTAATTTTTTTTTCAAAAATGCTTAGTCCAAGTAAACGTATCCCGGTATACCTCCTGGAACTTTCACTTCAATTTTATTCCGATACTTGGCCTCACTGAAATGCAGTACGTCGGCAAAGGTTTTATATCCCCTCTCCTACTACACTGTAAAGAGGGAGATTCAATTGCCGTTCGCTGTGCTAAGATTCCGCGGAAATTAAATTTTTTAAATATTTTGGAAATCCCTTAATCTAACAGTGAAAATTTACTTTCGAAGTCAGTTCCTGAATGCTCCAATGTGGTGGTGATAAACTGTCGTTACTAACCAACGTCATTAAATTCAGTGATTGGAAACATACGATAATATCGTGAACTTCTAACGAAACAAAATTTCCTGTATTAGTTCACGGGATGCAATCCACGAATAGTCACACATTTTATTGCAATTTCCAATTTTTAAGATGACACTAAATTCTAGGACAACCGAATTAGGAAACGAATATGGCGAGGACGATTAAAAACTGGGTGAAAACAAAGTGAAGGAACACCGGTCGAACGAGAGAAAGGTCAAACGCAAGCAAATGCCAGTACACAAATCATGGTCAGGAAAGAAAATAACATGGAATGAAAAAGCAACTCTTTTGAATCAAGCATTTGAAAGGTGATTCGTTTTAGATGACGGATGCGCTACCGAATTTCCCCTCACGTCAGTAAAAAGAATATAGATATCGATTCCATGATATCTGCAGCCAAAGCATTTTCCTGAGACTAAAGGTAAAGCTTATTTCGTCACAGCTATGCCTGCATGTGCGTGCTTAAACATTCTCAATATGCTATGGGACATAAAAGAAGGTCATCATTAATAAAAATTAAATTTACGGTTCCCACCTCCTGTTCACCCCTGTATACTGCCAAATTAGTGGTAATGATGTGTTTCCCACCAGAATTTAAGTCGAAAGAATAGTTCTTGCCATTCTCCTCAACAAACGTTTAGATAAATACATGATCAAATGTGCATGTCTATATGATAGTTGTTTATATGTAAATTAACGTTTAATTATTATGAAATATGAATATATGTTGTTGTAAAAGGAATGAAACATGTTCTGTTCTACTTCTTTACGAAATTATGAATCGTAATCTCATTTTTCGGATGTGGTAGAAATAAATTTTGGCATTGGGATTGTTTATATGCAGCCTTTTGGATTTTTAACACAAGGGTTAGGAAATCAATGATACGTCAGCTAATGATAAAAATGATAATGACGGAGAGGTAGGAAATTATAATGTGGCAAATATTTCTATTATCCATGAGGAGGGTGAAGAAATTCCAGAATGACCCTGTTTTTAGGCAAATGCATATGTTTAAATTCGTCTCGGTATTCTTTGAGCTCATTAGGAAATTAAGAAAAACCCAAAGAACCCTTTGAACCCACGAAAAAGGGAATCCAACCTTTTCATGCAAGAGATGAGAGAGGATTTTCCCGAATTGCTCCTTTGAATGCTTTGAAAAGCAGGTATACCGAAAATAAAATTTATGAAAGCTTAAAAATCATCAGGTTTAGAAGACTTTAACCTTTTCTTTAGTACTATATGACCAAACGAAGAACGGAAAGTAATAAATTGAGGAATTAGAGGAAATCGTAAATCGCAGAGCTAGCCTTTCCTTCATTCATTACCATATTTGTTTTTATGAATAACGTTATACATGGAGTAATGCTCCGGAATAAACGTCAAATATACATATGTAGATAGCGCTACAAAAATCGAAAGTTCTTAAAATAACTACTTTATTCCTCCTTTGACTTAATGCATATAAAGTCATCGGTGAGTCAGATCACGCATGACTGTAATAATTGACAAAAACATGCTAAGCAGTATTCAGATAATGACAGATAATGATATTAGAACATAAAGATGTAAATAGATGAGATACCTCAACCTTTCGAGCATCGTCGAAATTCTTGGAAAGGAGTTGTGGATGCACAAAAGAAATAAAAAGACTTTAAATAATTATGAGTTATTCAGAAAATAAAAAGACTTCAAATAATTATGATTTATTCAGAAATGAAATAATTTCAAATGAAGTAGTTCGACTGAAAACTTTGACTGCCAACGTCACACGTAACGGTGGATTTTACGCCCATCCAAAACTCGCTCCCGCAAATTATTCATAAACCCGTACCTCAACCGTGGAATTTCACCGAGACACTTGATTTTCACTCGATGCATGTACACGGCGCAGGAGAAATCCCAACCGTTTTTGGCCATTTTCATCCCGCCCCTTAACCACCCGAAATGCACACATTCGGGAAATCACTTTCCGCCTCCGTGGCTCTCGAAAACGTAGTAAGAGTGCAAGGCAAAGGTATTGATTTTTCCCTCTCTTCCGAATTTCACGTCCCGTTCCGCCTTCCAAATCCCGCCTCCCGTTCGGGTCTTTCTTTATCCAATCACGTGACCCCGTGGGGGCATCCTCATTTCTCAATATCCGAACCTCTCACTCAATAATTTCCTATTTTGCCCCTCCCTCGCCCCGCACAAAAAGACGTACATTCGGAGGAATCTTCGCGCGGCCGCCGTTGCATTCAACGACCTCAACACGTGCTGCTTTGCTCGGGTTCTCGTGGTGGGAAACTTTTGCTCCATTCTCGCAGTGGGCTCAATTGGGAAAAAGTTGGATCCAGGAGTGATCATCGCGGTACTCAGCCCCAGGCTCAAAGTTTGTTCGGGACTTGGAGTATATTTTAAACTGCTCTCCGACCTCCTTTCGAATTCTCTCGCGGTAGAGAACGATTTCACTTAAATTTAATAATTCGTGAGCTCATTCAGCGAATAACTGGCGTGATGGTGAATAATGAACTGCCTGGCCTTTTTACCGGTAGTATTAACATACATTGTGTGAAGAACTGATATTTGGGGTCCAGAACAGCTAAGTGGGTAGCGCGATCACCTTAGCTGAAAGCAGTCCCGGGTTCGATCCCTTGTGTGAGTTCATATAATCGAAACGAACTCAGGTATAGAAGCACTTTGTAAAACTACTTTTACCCACTTTAAATTTGAGCTTCCGTGAAGCGTAATGCAATGTAGGCGAATATAAAAATAAAAAAACTACGTAAAAATATAACGGAATGAATATGTAGATCTATGTCCATTTATTTATGTACATTGCCTCCTAATATACGTATAATTTCATGCATGTAATTATACCTTGATACTTAATTAGTTGGGCATAATGATAAACTTTTAATGTCAAAGTGGCCTGAATGAAGATGTTTCTAAACTAAACTGCACCAGAAAAAGTCACTGAGAAAAAATAGGTTTACGCAGCTACACGATGGTTGCGCGCGGTATGGTTAAGTCATTAAGCGTTACAACGTAAATTCCTTATAAAATATACGGAAGTTTCACTTTCATTTCCGAGTCATCCAAAGTCTGATCTAGAAGACCTTTTCTATAGTAATTACGTCACATGATGGCATTTCAGGCCCTATCTTTCCCACTGAATCATCTCTTATCCCTGCCATATTGGAAAGTGCAATAGGTTAATTAGGGTCACACAAGGAAAGTAGGGTCACATTGTATTCTGAAGGTAAAATTTACCTCTATGGGAATCTAATCCATAGTAACTATCGTCCAGTAAGATTTTTTCTGAACGTTCTATTATTAGGATTGAGGTAAAGGTGTTAACTTTGCACATATTAGTTTATGGCTTTCTAAACTCCGCATACGCCTTCTACTTATGATTTTGTCTACGTGCAAACACGCTTAACCTTTAACAAACAACATATAAACAGGTATAAACCATGTCTTGTTTACATATATAAGTAGGCCTTGTAATAAATCCAAAAGTATAACTTAAAGCAGAAACGTACAGTTTTACAAATCTAACAGACCAATGATTTTATTCGTAACGCGAAAACATCTCACCTGAGAAGCTGCCTACGAGGGAATTTTATGCTCATACGATTATAATGTGACATTTCTCCGTCCTGAGGGGCCTCACTATCCTTTACCTGGTGATCATATTTCCTCATATTATATACAACGGAAGCCTCCTGCCAATTCCCGTCTGATTCTCTCGCGTTCTTCTACATTTCAACTTTTTCCATGATATCCACCATCCCTTCCCTAACCATGTCAAAGCGTCATTCTTTATTTTCACACGCTGATGGACCGAAAATTCCCGACCTGAGGAATTCGACCCTTCGTACTCATATTTCGAGTGTTCTCTGAGGGAATTTCAATATCGCTCTCAAATATCTATCATATTCTCGTTTTGTCGTGTAATGCTTTCTCCTATCGCTTCCTCCATTAATTTATTCCTCATCTAAATACAGCTTTTCACGCATAAGATCTTTTTTCTTTGTAGGATGATCTCATACGCCATTATAATGCGGTTTCATATTAGAGTTCGAGAAAAGTTCGGGTTAGGGTTCGTACGTAGTTAGGGTTCTCAGTGACCACGCTTTGCAAGTATTGTTCTCAATACGCACAACATAGTTGCCGAAATACGCATTGAGAATAATACTTGCAAAGCGTGACCACTGAGAACCGTAACCCCTGCTGGTGGGAATTCTTCAATGGTTAGTTAGCACGCAAACAACGGCTATTTGAAGGTTTTCTCGTAATTTCTCATCACAGCCGTTTCTTTTCCTTATAGATTAGGTTTCATATCAGGCAAGTCGTACTGCTGTACGCTTAGCGAGTGATAACGTTAGGTCGTCAAGCGGTGCCATATAAATGTATTTCTTGCGATGAAAGTGAAATTTACGTCCAAACCTTATATTAATTTTCCGTGTCGTCTGGAGTTATACTCTACTAAAAGCCATCACGTTATTTTTCAGTACTTGAAATACGTAAGATATCCACCGAATATCTTATCAGCGGAATATAGAATAGTACATTAAATTTCCATCAAGAAGAGTCAAAGTGAGATTTTATGAAAATATTGACCTCGTTGGGAATTTATGGAATCAAATTCATGTTTTCACGGGGTGCAGCTTTGATTTCTTCCGACGGTATTACCTCTGGATCTATGAGTTCCTTAAAAACACATATATCTGGTACTTTTAGTTTAGCCTACGCTCAAACACAATTATCCAGCAATTAAGCTCTTTACTCTCTTCCAACGAAGGAGAGTTTTTGGCAAGAATACGTAAACGTATATTTTCTCTGCAGTACAAATAGTTCCTAACACATTGGCTAAACATCTCTCCCATATTTCTAAACAGCTGTCTCGAGGTCATAAAGTGTGCTTTATTCCGTTTTGGAACCTTCACCAAAAAATTTGATCTATGGTAATAAATATTGGCCCGGATAACTCAATAAAATGAAATAGTTCGGCAATAGCGACAACTGAAATGGTGCACAAGTATCGGAGTGGAAGAATTTATTTAGCACGTAAGCGTGCGCGCCCGGAATATGAAATTTGCGAATAAATTAAATGTTGCGATAGCAAGAATTGATTTTTCCAAATAATGAATGCGTGTCAAGAACAAAGCTCTTATTCTTGAAGATGAATGCCCTCGTATTTTCTCATCCGTAATGCCATTTATCTATTCATAAACGTTAAGCCACTGAGAAAAACGCCGGTGCACGTAATCCAATGGAGAGAAAAAACTTTCAAATGTCTTGTTTTCATAATCTCATAATTTATACCTTTCTTTATGTACCGATAAATAATGTCTGACATAGAAATTATCTTCATGGCATACATTTTCGATTCTAGAATGCACCCATTTGCGTTTTTAGAGCTTTCAAAAATCAGGTTTGTTTTAGATTTGCGATCTAAGTATACATTTTCATAAAGTAAAGTTCTTTTCAAAATATAATTATTATTATTTTATATATTATTATAATTATTTATTCTATGAAAAAAGAAAGACAACAGTTATATGCCTTTTAGAAATTATTATTATGGACGATCAGACGCAACAATCCCCTAATTAGAAAACTCCGATTAGCCAGGAATCGAACCCGGGACCTTAAGTTGAGAGCTAGCACGTTAAACACTCCACTCCGCGGCACCATGGTATTAGTAACAGGTAAATATTTACCTTTTCCACTAACCGTGCTTAATTGTTTTGACAACGACATTCCACCACGTCGGCAAAATGTCAAACAGTGACGATTTGTGCGAAGAATACTTAGGCCCGGTATTACAATGTATACTTAAAATGGAATTTAACTAAAGTTCACTTTAAGGTCTGGTATTATAATTTTTGTTAAAGTTAAAGTGAATATTACAGCAAATCTCCCCTATATTTGATGAATCAGCATGGAGAAGCACAGTAATCATTGCTTTAACTCTAACAAAACATTATAATAACAGGCCTTAAAGTGAACTTTAGTTAAAGTCCATTTTAAGTATCCAAAGTCTGATCTAGAAGACCTTTTCTATAGTAATTACGTCACATGATGGCATTTCAGGCCCTATCTTTCCCACTGAATCATCTCTTATCCCTGCCATATTGGAAAGTGCATTAGGTTAATTAGGGTCACACAAGGAAAGTAGGGTCACATTGTATTCTGAAGGTAAAATTTACCTCTATGGGAATCTAATCCNCTAAATCATGGTGAATGCTGAGAGATTTTGAGGAAGAACCTAAATATAAAAATGGTGTTTAGGGTCCTAATATCACTTACAATATGTTGTAGAAAGTCTTAATTTATTCCAGCCAAAACATTCGACAAGATGAAAACATGGAAATTATTATGCGCAACAGAAGCATGAATGTTTCACACTTTTTCATCTACTGAGTTTTATTTCATCTTATTTAAGGGTAGAATTTTCCTCAAACATTCTTTCGTAACGCACGAATGCAATCAACATTCAGTCATTTTATCACCTTAGATTATGACTTCACCATTCCAGGAGGTCCAGAAGAATTAAAGGAATTCTATCACGGCGTAGAAGTTGCTATCCAACCATTAGCCTTTTGGAAAGATCTCAAGGAAGAATGGACTTGAAAAAAGTCTGACGGGACTGGGAATCGAACCCCGGTCTCCAAATTGCCAGAACAATGAAAATTATAAACAAAAACTGTTTCAAAACTATTACAGCTCACAAAGCACTCTGCAAACCCTTATTACGATATTCGCTGAAATTGCAGAAGATAGTAGCAACATAATATTAAACAGCTAACATAAGTGGCTACGTATATTGAGAGGATTCCGGTTATGACCGGTTCAGCATCGTATGAGTAAGAGACTGCTTACGCCTTTAAGTAGTTCATTCCTTTATGCTGTAGTCTTCTTAACGAAAGAATATTTTCCGACTTTTAGGCGGCTCAACATACATCTCATAAGAATGGACATTTTAGCCCATACAATTTTGGTTCTTTTTTGTGCTTTTTAATCTTTTCTTGGGTCTCTATCAAGGACGTTTTTGCCTTTACAAAAGAGTTATGAGAACTTACTTGTCTAATGGATTTCTTCTCAACTCTAACGACTTCCAACCCAATTCCCTTAACATCTCAGTAACACCATCGTGTTTTTCGAAACGCTCAATGAAAAATTCAGCCGTATTTCGTTGAATATATTCTAATTTTTTTTCAACAAAATGATTTATTACTGTAAGTCAATTGCTTTGATGCTCAGAGGAGGGAAAGCTGTGAAGAGAATTTCGCATTTCAAAAGAGAAACAGGGAATTTAAGATGGGATTAATGCTTCCTAAGCGACTTCTGGAATGTATGAAACTCGCTACTTGAGAAGAAATAAAGGAAAACTAATTACGGGGGAGTTCACTCTCATAGACCACCAGTAGTTTTACAGGTGGTGACTCCCGTAGCGAACAAGCGCTCCATTGTAAAATAAAAGAAGATCTTCTTTAATTCGTGTCTTTTAAAGTCCACGGAGTTGAAATTTCGATTTAAGAGCCACTATCCTCTCCCAGGCGCCACCTGGCTGTGCAGAGAATGGAAATCTGTTACACTTTATTCGTATAACCAAGTTTCAGAAAGAACAGAGCGTATATTTTCTTTCTTTTCATGCAAAATAGCAGACCCAGCAGGGACAGATATTCCGTCTTGAGCCACCTGAGATTCTCTTTCCGAGTTTCAACCACTACACTAAGCATTACAAATGCATTCAGCAGAGCTACTAATTTCCTTTCTTCTAATAAGTCGTATACGAGGTTGCACCTTGAGATGAAATCGCAAAGGAAGCTGGTTTACGCCCCAAAAAAAGTTTTAGAGAAGTTTATGTGCTATTATTAAAATTAAACAAGGATCTCAAAGTTATACAAAAAAGCAACAGCAGCATCCCATGTAATAAATATAACTGAGTAAAAGACCTTTCAAACAATTGAATAAATTTTCATAAATAGAAGTAAACAAAACACAAAAACTTGTGGGTTTCAATTACCATTCCGGTCCTCCTAAGACATAATGAATCGTCAGGAGGGGCACAAAGATGCAAACAAACAGAAATAATACCTTTAACCACTCTAAATATAACACAAAGAAAGTAATAATAACTTCTATGATGGAAACAGGACGATTATCACAATTACGTGCATTTTAATGATTATTAATGAGCACACCTATTCCTTAACGAGAAAATTTCGACTAACCGGGACTTGAACCCGGGACCTTTCGGGCGCATTAACCACTCCACCCGGCAGGTAAAGTAACCCTTATTCTCTCTACTATGTGCATCCTGAACAATTGTTTAATAATAGCTAAATTCCTGACGTAAAAATGAAAAAAGTATAGGATTTTCTAGAAGTGGGCCTTTGACTTATTTACCAAACCCCATGGTCGTATAACATTCAGCGGAAAGCGCTGAAACAGAAGAAATACCAGCGAATGAAATGTGCAGTGAGTGGCACCATTCATCAACCTAACTCTCTCAGGGGTCTGGAATTCGGTTCAAAAATTATGCAGTGTAAGTCATCCCCGTGAAAGAGCGAAACGAACGAGTAAATATTTCGTTTAAAACAGGACTATCTATTCGGCGGATTTACCCCAAGAGAGATGGTTCTTCTCCGGCGATGTTTTTCCACATCTCACCTCCCGCCCACTTTCTCCCCCACCCGCGCTCCGTGACGTCAACAACTTGACGTCATTGGCTGTGGAAAGTGCCTTCTACCTGCACGCTGTACATTAACCTCCCGTCGCCTCCCTTGCCCATGCAATTTACAAATCACACACAAGTAAATACATGCGCGTCGGATGTTAGCGAGAATCCGGTAAAGTGTGTGATATTTTAGTTTCGTTTGGACCATAAATTGCGTTACGCTCACCAAATAAAGCCGTTTAAACTACGAATCAAAGTTTTAATAATATCGTGCTTTAAGTAAGGAAAGAAAATCTTTTGATATAACTTTGTTAAATGTTTCAATTAATGAGGGCAAGAAAAGCTTTTTCTATATAATATAATAATATATAATATAATATATATAATACTGTCTTTATTGCCTTCTCTTTTGTTTTCCGTTTTCTTCAGTAGAGTCTTTACGCTTTCATTCATACTTTTTTGCTTATCTAATTTAACGAGGAAGCGTATGAGGGCATCGTGTTCGGTGGGATGATNTATGTTAAATAATACAGTTATCCTTAGCCAAATCCGCTGATTAAAAAAATGAACTCAATGAAAGGAGAGAGAGGAGCATTTTATCAATTTGAAAACTTTGAAACTCTCTAACGAAGGAAATAACAAACTTAAACGCAATTTTAAATTAATTATCAATTCGATAAAAATTAATCTTGAAAGTACATAAGCAATATATAGGTGTATATATATACACAAATATAGCAATAGATTTTGTACACGTTCTTTGATCTATAATATTCGTGTTAGGAAGGTTTTACAGACCTAAACACGGAAATATAACCGTAATGGGTAAAATATAGGTAAGGAAATTATGAAATATTAGAGAAGTACCTAAAAACCGACACCTTACGTCCTTATGTAAGTATGACTACGAAAATTAATGGAGTTTAGATGTCAGGAATATGAAACAAACACATTTCAAGTGAATGGAATGATTGTAGATGCAACTGAAGATGAAATTATGGATTAATGGAAATGCACAGTTGGAAATAATTTAAAAAGGCGAGCGAAGAAGGAATAATGAGATTTCAGGCACATAAGATGATATTTATAAAACAGCGGAGGAAATAAACTTCATACTTTTAAGTAAGAATTCCACTACTGCTTGAGAGTCAGCTTCATCTGAAAGAGGTGCATCATACATAGAACTTTATGAGGAAAACTTTCATTCTAGGGAGATGAAGACCTGGCAGAGAATTCGGATAATATCTTAAAAGAGGCAGTATTGTCAAATTAGTAAGAAATTGATGAAGTATTTACAAATGAGATTCAAAAAAGGCTATAAAATAAAAGCAACGACGCTACAGATTCCCTTAAAGATTCCAAACGAGACCACATCCTGAGGTGGTCGACGAAAGAAAGAAAGAAAAGAAACCACATTCAGAATTGGAATTTGGCCAGAGAGAATATGAAAACTGGAGACGAATGTTAAACGACTTAGTAGAATTTTTTAGGCCTTCACTGGACAAGCGTATAACTGTACTAAAATGTGAAAATAAAAATTATACCACATAGATCTGTCAGTGTAGTATTCAGTCTGAAGGTCGTATGAGTAATAGTGTATGAGGCTTACTAAGATATATGAGAAGTGAGGTAGTTGTTATAGCTTTACTCACTGAGCCAGAGTACTGTGTGGACCAAGTCCACAAACATGCATACTATATGCAGCACAATGACCCTATGGATAACACTGGCATCGAATAAAGAATGACCAAATGAATGCCATTATTCAGGATCAATAACACGTCAGTAGTTTAAGTAAATATAAATGTAAATAAAAATAGTAAATGAAAAACGCATTTTTCCTTATATATCGTACCGAAAGATGAATACAGAATGTTCCATTCTGCAGGATATGGCAGCAGAAATTAAAAAGTGCAAACTCGTAATAATTATACTCTTAGAAACGCTGGTGAAAATCCCGGCAGTGCCTCCTTAATATCAATTAAAATCCTCTCAGGCGGACTTGACGAGGAATGCGATCTCGGCCACATTTCAGCCAAATTCCTCTCCATCTCTCGCGAACAAAATTTCCTTTTCTGAACATAAAAACTGCTCCTCAATTACCAAAAATCACACTGAACTCCCTTCCTAATTTTAAATTCGTCAATTTCGGTGCTGAGATGCCAAATTCGTTCTCATCTCGGCTCTATTTACATGTAACCACGGCGACAGGATGATTTCACAATGGAGGAAAGGCGCGCGTTGAGTAAAATGGAAAGGAAGAGTTATGGGAAGGTCATAAAACAAGCAACAGAGTAAGGAATTTTGGGAAGTGTTGTGTGAAAAGGACTGCGGGATATAATGTAAATTGCAGAGTAAAAGTACTGGGCGGTCTAGGAGAGAGTAGGACGGCCTACATTGTGTTTCTAATTACAGCGGACACAGCTATGAAAGGTATTGCGATGAGCACTTTCAGATTTTAGAAACGGCTCGGTTTTAATTAGGGAAATTGCAGACTTTCGTGGAAGAACCATGGGAAACTAAGAGAAAATTAACATTACCTACCATAGCAGATCAATTATGTACTGTTTAAAGCACTGTTTCTCTCTTTCATTCTTTTTTTTGAAAATGTGCTTACATTGGGCAGTGATCGGGGTGATTTGATGGTGCGAGTTTAACCTAGCAAAGAAGGTTCACTTTCCAAGGTAAGAAAGGAATGAAAAAGACAGGAACAAGAACACAATTCATCATCCTTCCGGGCGGATACTTTAGCCAATTAAGCTAACTAGCCATAAAATGCAGACATGCCGTTTTTGGAAGATATCGGATTATTAATTCCCAAGGAAGAATGGACTTGAAAAAAGTCTGGCAGGACTGGGAATCGAACCCGTGTGCCGGGTCCAGAATTTTTTCAAGTCCATTCTTCCTTGGGATTTTTCCTGGATGCGCACCATCTTGCGCAAAATCATCCTTACCCGTTTCCCAGGATTATTAATTATTATAAAACTGTGCGTGTTTCTTAACTTTGTCGTTTACTTGTGAGTCGTTTTCAAGCTAATAAAATTGTAAACTGATAATTTCTCCTTCCATTGAGTTCATTTTTAATGAGCAGATTTTAACAAAGAAAGACAGTAACATTTAACATGAATGAACCATTCATATTTCGAAAAGGTTTCCTTACCCTCCATAACTGTAATCTTTAGGAGAGTCATATACATCAAAAGATTTCCTTTCCTCCCTTGACGCACGAGATTACCAAAATTATCCGTAATTCAAACGGCTTAACTTGGTGAAGACCACTGTAGAGCGCATATTATGTTCTACTCAGAGAATTCTGACTCAGTGAGGTAAGCAAGGCGAAACTATCTCACTCCTCACGTTATATAGTAATCCTCACTCATTCTCCAGACCTTTGGATAGCTAACTGCAGATGGGATTAGGGTCCAACCTTACCTCGTCCTGGCGACTTGTCAGAGAGTCAAAACTATGCACTAGGTACACTATCATAACTCTGATATAGTCGCTAAACATACCTTGACTACGTTCATAGGGAACAGAGTTGATAATTCGTTTTCTCCTGACTCATCATGTTAGTTGGTCTCTTACTGTTACTACTAAATCTCCTGTATTTTAATTTTCTTTTTCGCTAAATTTATTCAATTAGTTCTGTGCATTTATTGAAAATACGTTACTCGGAAAAGGAAATGATTTTATCTCGATCGCAATCCAGAGAATATTTAGTTGCTTATCAAAGGCTACACCATACCCTTAGGGAAACTTTTTCTGGGATCAAATAATTAATCGTCATTGAAAAACAATTTGACTTTAAGCTGAATGCAACCTGTAGGGGATCTTAATGGAATATTATACCAAGAGAGAATAGAAAGGGTCAATTTACCTTTTGGTTATTTCTTTCTAATAATTTAGAATCTGAGGATCGGGTTTAAATAATTTCATTTTGAGGATCGGCTTAAGCCGTAAATAATGTCGTTGTAGATTAGTTTCTAAAAAATATAATAACGAAATTCCAAATTTCCGATGTTTCCTTGGATGTTTTTCCATTTCGGGATGAAACTCGGGTCAAATTCACCGAAGAAACATAAAGAAAATAGGTTCTTTGAATATATAGTGGACGCTATCCTGACCCCAGTCGATTCACACGATAAACACACTAAAATGAGTCGATTCAAACCTAATTTTCCGCGAACGATACGGAAAAGTAACAGGCTAGAAAATTAATGCGCGCACCCCAATGGTAATTTATTGCCAGTAGGGTGTACTAGATGCAGTTTTTTTTTAACACACCGCGCAAAGGCGTAAGGGTATTCTGGAGAGACCCATCGGTAGCAAATTTCACTTTTCATTCCATTCCAGCGTAAAAATAAGGCCTTCTTCGAGGTAATTACACAATGAAGAACCCAATGGCCGAATTTCCGAAACCAAATAGTATTTAGCGCAAGATATACGAGCGCGTCCATTTACCTGGAAAAGCTTTTATCGCTACATTAGCTCAACTCCGCGTTCCCATTCTTCATTCGCTTCCCTCTTCACCCTTTTTTGCTATCCTGGATTATCTTAACCTTGATGCTCTTCCAGGAATTACGGGAGCTAATCTCTGTTGCTCCGAAGGACAAAAACAGACCGAAAAGGATCCGAAAAGGAAATGCAAGAGCAGGAAATGGAAGACTGAAGAAGGTGGTCGAGTAAAAGGGGCGGTGTTATAATAAGGAGGGCTGGAATTGAGATATTCTCCGCCGCAAGAATTAATTTGGAATAATATTCCACTCGAGGAACCCGCAGATTCGGGTACGAGGAACAATGAGTAGGAGAAAAACCACGAGTTAGGAGACACATAAGAGTGAAATCGGGGTCACACCCTTAAGCGTTAACTCTGGAAAGTTCCTCACCCTAGAATGAGGAACTCCTAAAATAAACTTGAAAATCCGATCAATAATGTTTTCAGCAGTTTCAAGTCTTCCAGAGCAGGCCGAAGCGAAAAATGTACACCGAAAGGAAAAATATGAGTTCTTCACGCAAAATACGATGAATGGGAATCGTTTTAAAATTCAAGTAGCCGTCATACCCTCTGTTGAGTGTAGCGTGACCAAAACTCCGAGGAATATTCCCTGGGACCCCCTCGGAATTACCCAGATGTATATTTGAAAGGAACAAATAATTCATAAGTAAAATTAAGTATCTTATTTATTCAAGTTTCATTTGTTCTTTTTTGGCTGTTCCTATTCGTTTTTTTTTGACGATTTCGCAGTTTTAGTCTATTTGCATCCCATTCATACCTCCTTTACTCATGCGAGAAATCAGTGACAGTCGTTTTCCTTTCACCTTTTCGTTCATAGTTGAAAAGGGTACATTTAGAATTACAGAGATTATCAGGATCTATGTACATTTATCATGGTATTTTTGATGCCCATTATCTATTTTCTCCCTATGCGTTTGAGGTTCTACACGGAAGTAGCAATAGTTTTCCTAACACACCGAGAAACTCAGAGTAAATACTTACAGTTAGTATTCGGTTATATTTTTATAAAAAGAAAACCACGAAAGAAGGGTTCCTGGACAAACATGTGAGTTGCGCGTTTGATTTTGATAAAAGCGGCCCCGGGTCCGATGGGGGCCTATACTATATGCGAAATGACCTCAGCTATCGAAACACTTTTAAAAATGATGCCTCTACCATCACAGGTCATGCAGCCGAGACATTAGTACATTCTGTATTAACACAGCAATGTTCTACTCTCTCTTCTGCGAAAAGGAATACCAATAGAATGGACAATCTCACTCAACAAAGGTTAACTGAGAATATTAAAAAGTCGTAGAGAGTAGACAACTCTTATGCTAAACAAAAAAAAGTTATTCTTTGTATCGAAAGCTATAGATAATTTAATCACAGACTGATTTGCGAAAAAGAAATGCAAATGTTTGCTGGGAGTATTGAGACATCTAATAATCCTATATGTCAACAAAATTAATAATATATTTTCCCATACTAGAATAAGAAAATGATTTGTTTGTTTAATCGATAATTATTCTGGGTAATATCCGTAATCAGTGAAATTTAATTTCCGAAGAGCCTAGTTTTAGAATAGTAAATTGAATCAGGTACTTTGCTTAATTTTGTATATCGAGTTTTGTTTGCTGACTATAGATCGCAAACCGAAAGGGGGAAACTGACTATTAAAAGGGAGGTTAAAAATGGAATTCTGTTGTTGGAAAGGATTGACGGGATGAATAAAGCCGTACCTATGGAAATAAAATAGAAAACACGCTTGCATGCGCAAAATGACGGACCAAAAAATTTGGCCAAAGCCCTTGATTTACGATAGGAAATTCGAATCTGCTACGAAATTAGAACTTAAAGCCATGAATGAACCGGGAGGAAATAAAATTCACGGATAGATGCGGAGTTAAAATAGAGTGAGGATAATAGTAAACGGGGCAAAAGGCCATTATCTTAGAGGAAAAGCATAAACAGAGAGAAAGCGAGACATTTTCAAAGAGAATAATACGCTGTAATCGGGAGAAAACCCGAACCCAATTAAATAAAGAAAATCGTCTTTTGGAAGTTGAATGAGATTTCAACTGCTTATCCGATATCCCGGAGAATGGAAGGAAAATCCAGAAATAAGATCCCTGAGGGAAAATACCTCACCGCTGCTTTCCTTTTATGCTCCAGAAAAACTTTCTATACAAGTTAGGGAAACGGAGGGGAAAATAAAGGAGGGTCGGGAGAAAAAAATTAAGGGGGAAATAAAAACTTTGTTGAAGCCATTGCGCACAATGGCGACGAGGGCGAGTATAGGGAATCCTTGGTGGGCAAAAAGAAGGACCTATAAAATGGCAACGTTTTTGCCGGAGATAAATAATGAAGGAATGGAAATGGGGAATGCTACCCGCAGAAAGGAGAGAATGGAGAGCGAAACCGAAGATAATAACAAAAACTTAATACATTTCGGCAGCCGCCGGCCACCGATCCTGAAGTATATCCATTTTCTTGGAACAAGATGGAGCCAAGTACACAATAGAACCCCATGCAATAAAGGGGTTTATCCGGTGAACTTAGAAGAAAACTACAGTCTCCACAAACCTGCGAAATAAAGCAATTATTTGAGCGAGCGTAAAATGTTTTCTTTAACCCTCACATGGTTTCGAGTCTTCCAATTTCAATTAACCTCTAACTGACCACGCTATTGGATACCAGAATCGGGATTAAAATCCTGGAACCAATCTCTTTAAGATCCGTTAGTAATTATCTTAAGTAATTTAAGTTATCTTAAGTAATCTATTTAAATCTTAGCACGCCCCGCAAAAATGTCACGACTTATACAATACAAAACATATGTTTTAATTGGGCGATATCCCACCTTCTATATAAACCTAGTGAAAATAATGAATGTAACATGATATAAGATAATTAACTACAATATGTATAGATTTTAATTAGTTGATGGTTATGATGGTTGGAGAATGGTTTTGTGGGGAAAAATTATTTTTTTATCACAGAAAAAATGTTTCGACCGCGGGAGGTTTTGTATCATTATTATTGTAGCAGTAGTAATAGTAATTTTAAAAGTGCTTAGAGAGCTGAGTTCATTTTTCACGATTATTTGAACTATTTCTCATACTTATTTGAATGTCTCATCCTTATTATTTTCAAAGTAACTTCGAACCACGGACGGTTTCTTATTGAGCTGTTTTAGTAAGGACATTTTGTAACATGGGTGTATATGTTACGAATAAAGTTTCGTGAATGCTCAAACATGCTATATAATAATATAATTTGTACGTATAACGAGAATATTATGTATACTGCTTCAGTAGTTTTTGTTGATTTATTCCCAGATATCATGTAAGGCATTTCTTACTTTTTATTTGTGTCATTACTCGTATGGTTCCACTTTTTTAGGATAGGACATCACAGAAATAGATAAAAGTAGGATCGTTACTAAACGAAATAAGCAACTACGATTTAAGATATTCGTCTTAAAAACATAGAGAACTGTACTAAAGGCGTAAAACACATTCAGTAGTTTCCACAGAATATAATATATTTTATGCGACTATTTTCATCTACAAATAGACATCTTCAGGCAGCTTTATTTTGGATAACTTTTCCGATGTGAAGCTGCCTCAAGATGTCTATTTGTAGATGAAAATAGTCGCATAAAATATATTATATTCTGTAAAAATTAGTGTATTTTACCTCTTCAGTATGGCTCCCTTCCACAAAGTTGAGCTTTGACACATTAGATTAATAGAGAGCTGTCATCCTTGGTATTAAAATTATCCTCTAAGTTGTTTTCATTAGTTACAAAAATTTCCTTAAACAAATTTATTCCATCAAAGGCCTTACTTGTTCCTCATTTCTAAAATATTTCACAATAATCTCCTTTTTGACTCGATTCTACGGATTTTTCCTTATCTCTCAAACACTCGAATTCGGAGATCACCACTCCGCGTCACGTCAGAATACAAAGTGTTCAGACAATTTCCTCTCTTTTCATCCCAAAACACGTTTTTTCTACTCGAACTTTTAAAATTACAGCACTAAAAATTAGGGTTAATAATAATGTTTTACCCTCCATCCATATGATGCAGATCGTTTTTAGGTAAGATATTTAAAAAAGAGCGTCTTTTGCGCCAGAAAACACAGAAAAAGCGATGCTATTCCGTTATACCCTCATTCCTTAGGATTCAAGGGTATTTCACAAAATAAACATTCCATCGATAGAAAGATCAAATACTACGTCAGTGCGATCTTCAATTCGATGTCAGCGAGAGCCATTAAATAGATTGAAAGCGAAGAATAAATAGGCTGAAGTGATTCCTAATAAATTATAAACATCTTCGATTGCTTGGCAGGCGTTGTGGCGGCACAAAATCTCCATTCTACGGAAGAGATGAAGATGGGGATGCCTAGATAAAGAGACATAGGAGATGAGAGTTCTAATGTTTGACTGGAAATTCGTTTCGCAGCGAAGACATATCAGAGGACCCATCTCTGCAGGGAGTGGAACGCCATTACAGATACAAATAGGGTTTAGGCCACAGGATGCGAAATAAATTGCGGAGCATGGCTAAGATAATCACTGTGTTCCATTATGCCAAGTGTAGGATAAAAAGGTGAGATGTGGTGAAAATAGTGAAATTCCGATGTTACAAATATTCTTCAGTGATTAACAATAAAATTCAAACATTAAATGTAACACAGAATTTCTCTAGCGTCTAAAAATGTCTCCAGATGTAAAAAAATACTAATCGTGTTAGGTATTCTCGCCGCAGTTAAAACAAAAGAATATGACGTAATTGAACAAAAATAATTAGCAACTCTCTTAAACATTAACATGTCATCCTTATTTTGATGATCACTCGGTCTTTAAAAGCTGGATCGAAAGCGAAAGGTAAAGCTGAATCGAAATTCTGAATGAAAACGATTGTCCAGGATGGGTCCCGTATACTGTATTCGTATATATGTATGCACCATATGCGTTTCCTTGATGGGGTATAGTGAGGCTAATAATGAGATGCAATGATGAGACGTAAAACTGTTAAAATGTCTCTTTAAATCTGCTTAATATCACGCATCACTACGATACCTTTGACTGCGATTGCGTTTCATATTTAGTTTATACTTTCACTATTAATTAATTAATTATATAATTAATATTTCTCGAATACTTTATTGGACGACCGGGATAAGGAATCGCGATCGCCATTTTGTGATGTTAAATAAATGAGAAAGTCAGCATTATCGCTAAAATGCGTCGATTTTTCCTTAAATTCACGACAAACCAATACCACAATTTGAAGAAAGTAAATGGAGACAAAAAAGAACTTTTAAAACTTAATCAAGAGATATAACCGCATTAATAGCGTTGAACGTTTAGTATATAAATGAAAATTCTAATTTGTTCTTCTTAGAATCATCTTGAGCTTTCAACCAACAAATTTCTCAAACAAGGAAAGTAACAATAATAATAAAGCGCCTGTATTGTAGGGCGAGACGGAGACTTCCTAGTTCCCTCTTACTTCTAACCCTTTGTGAAAAGTCCGACGCAGGAAGAGATAAAGTTGGCTGTCCCACATGGTACGTAAACATTGTTCGTTCTTCATGTAGTGATATACTGTGCGTGTAAATGAGCAGGTATGCGAATGTGAATATATTTGTGTAAGTATATATATGTATATATATTACCTTCAGATACGCCGGATATATGAAGCTTACAAACGCTGGGAGAGCGCTGGCCTAATCCATCGTAAAGCACCAACCAACACAACGCTGAGTAGTATCCTCACGTCACATAAGGACATTTGCTTTCCGGATTATCCTCAAGACAGATAATCCGACCGCGGATAAGCGAAAGCTGGCAGTACTGATCATGCTGCCATCGAACATAGTTTTCGTTTCCCCTAAAAGTTTGAGTGCCAGTCATATAAACACCCCTCGGTTGGCAAGCCTGTGTTGGAATGGTGCCAAGTGTTTAGCAGTGCACCGAAATCGATGGAGCTTCGTCTCAGACAACAACCAAAGCCGCCAAACTTGCTACTGAAACCTTCGCACCGGAAGCCACAAATTTATATTCTTCGAAAACCTACTAATACATCATCTACTACAGAGTAGAGAGGGCTTTAGCAGTCTAAAGCTATTAAATTTTCTCGTGAAAGAATTCCTAGACTGATTTGCGTGCGAAGGGTGTTAAAGATAGTCACGAATACTGCTGTCTGAAGTGGATTTTCTTGCGGGTGCGAAGATGCTGATAATTGTTTTAGCTTTATCTCAATTCTTTCCAAGACAATTTTTATTAGGGTTTGCTATCTTCAGCTAAAGCAACATAAGAATGTAGCAGAATAAAATAATGCAGACATGGTCTTCTTTTGTCAATACTGGTGGGAGCTTCACGGACGCGGCAGAGCAAAAACTGGTAGTGTATATAAACTCTGTTGCTAAGTCCAACGCAGACTTTCTACGTAGTACTGCGAGTGTACAAGGAATGACAGTTCCTTTTATTCTATTGTCTTTTCAGCTCCTTTTCCCCTTAAATTAATTTCCTTCTAAACGTAGAATATAACAGCATTCTTGGCAAATAGATTCGACGAAGTACTGATCAGTCTGCGGTCAGGATTCCTTAATCTCCTCCGAACGCTTGCGAATTGAAACATCTTAGAAATATTCTCAGGATATACGGTAATGATATACTCAGCAGATCCATACTACATCCAAAAAAAGATAGTTTATTTACCCTTGTGTGAATGTGATTGCGGACAACGCACAGTCACCTGCAGGCAATCCTGTTTAGATGTTTGCAGCCAAGTGAAACAAGAGACACTGATTGTTGCTTTGATGATGGTGACTGTGATTAAAAAAATAACAGTTCATACATTTCAAGGTTGATCGATACGGAATTACGAAACAAAACAGAGAAAACGTTGCCAAATTGCAAAATTAGTTTTCTTTGAAACTCACAAAAATGGTATCTACGAAGAGTTTAGATAAATATGGAATTTATCAATTCCAACAACGATAATTTCAAATATATCATCCTTAAAAGTGATCATATCCGTGATTATAACGTCATAGAAGAGTAATTTTTCCACTTGAATCTGAGCGCGAAATGATTGAACTTGTAAGTTCCTAACATTATAAATTAAGTTGTTCCTTCTCACATATCTTAATGAAAGGTGTATCTTTAATCTATCTTTCAGTAAAGGATAGGTAAAAAAATGGATCCTTCATTTACCATTGACTCAGTCAGTGATAATATGAAAATGAAAAACATACGATTGATGGTGAAAAAGGTTAGTCCTAATTGATTGCTATAAAACATTGATTGAGCAATGATGCTGTAATTACGTAAACGTTATACAATCATAGAATTCTGGCTAAAAGAGAAAAGCAATGGTACCTCACTCCTCATCTTGCCTAGTAAGCCTCATTTTCTCTCTCCACAGTAACGAAGAATAGTATACAAGTAGCTAATGGCGGACGAGCGGTAGAGAATCTAAGCCGCCTTTGGGCTGACGACTTCACAAAAATAAATCAATCAATATGCAAATAAACCACATGTTTTGTGGTAACGGTTGATCGTCACGGGAAAAACCATAACAAAATATAATTATGTAATGTAGATAGGTAATTTATATATGTATTTATTCGCTTGATAGATGAATTATATATAGTATACATATAATATTATATATAGGATATTATATAAAATAATTGCTCCAGGCAGTTCGTTGACCAATTAATTGACACTCCCATTTCCCTAATGCTCCGAAGACAAAACCGGCATTCTGCTCTTCTATTTGCATCGTAATCACTAAGGTGTTCAACTCATTACAACGGACCCAACACATTAGAGGAATTAAATGAAGAAATAATCCTTCGTAACACACCACGCAGTGGATTCTCCCTTCACGGACACATTCCCAAATAAAGGGTGAGTTTTAGCTCGTTTCAAATGTAAGGAATCGTCTCCCTTTTAAAAGGAACCCTTTGAGGTCATTTCTCATTGGACCCTTAACGGCCTAAGACCTAAAGCCCGCGCACGCCATGAAAATAGTCTCCTTTTATGTGGAGGGTTGAATCCCACGACGTTCTTGTTCTCGGAGCACAACACACGCCCTGTGAGGGCAGAATTAGAGCCAAACTACTCCACCGCACAACCCTTAAGAGGGAATGGAAGCTGAAATTGGAAAAATTCTGCCTCTGTTTACCTTCAGTCCCACGGGAAAGGGTGAAAAGGATGGCGAAAAGGAGGGTTGAGATAAAAGAGAGATGGGGAAGGATGTTAGACACGAGGAGTTGACAAAATGGCGCGAATAGAGATAAAACAGGTGCGGAATAGTTTTCGCTCGTGCGTTTCTGTAAATAACTCGACGGCAGTTCCCCGTAAGGATGAGATCTAGGGAATGGTGCACATGCTGCCCGTCTTTATCTGTATGAGAGCAGGCGAACTCGAAAATGCTGACTAGTCCTCTTCGCGAGGAAAACCCCAAACGTACTGTTTGCACTCGGACGCTTAATTAAGGGCCCTTTTCGGACCGTAAAAATGAAATTCTCTCCGAAATACGTACGATTCTTTGCTGACGCGAAGGGAATATCATCGTGATTTGCCTGGGGAATCATGGGGTTCGGGAATGGGATTCCGCTCTTCAAAAACGCCGGAATGGTAAGGATGAGGGAAACGGTCGAGAGATAAAAATGCGGTCAACTGCAGCAATGTGGGATAAGTATTATGGAGATGAATGAGACTAGTTTCTGCTTTAACAGCGTACTGCCGAGGTTTTGCGCTTTTTCAACGAAAGAAAGAGACAATGATGAAACGATTTACGATATTGGAACCGTTAGGTTGATAAGATGCACAGATATACATTAGCGTTCAATATTTTTCGTTCACTTTACAATATCGGATTTGGTAGGGAATTCTTAAATGTGATAGTATTTGATTATCATTATTTTTCTTTGCAAACTTTATTCAATCAATTCTCTTAGACTTTCCCAGTATACACAAACGTACGGATAAACATTCACAAGCTAAAGGTTTCAACAATTTGGAGAAATAAGTAACTTCTCTGTCCTAAGAGATATTTTGTTACCCCCAAAATAAAAATATAAACTTCGAAATATTTGGCTTTAAACCTTCTAGCAATTAGTTTAGTATATTCTAAAAATTCCACCTTGTCATGATCAATAAAGGTGAATTAAGAAGTTGGAATATAAATGGAATGGAATTTAAATTAATACTCATTTAAGGAAAAATCAATTGCAATTTCGGTATTCACAAACTCAGTCACTATATATAAATATTATGAAAATGATCTATTCTAACCTAAAATAATTAATTTCTTAAAAATGGAAATCATAGTATAAAAATAAAGATGTTCTTCTTTAGTAAACGTACTATTATTGATAATACTTTGAAATACATCTATCGTATTACATCAATATCGTAAATATTTTTCAAATATATTACATGTTGTACTTATGATATGTCATAATGATTCGTAAAACTTTTTTTCCGCTCTCCTTAACTTAAGCATATCCTGGTGTACCGGGTCAGAGAGAATCGACTGGTGAGATTTTCGTTTATTTGATGCTTTTCTATGATTTAAAACTTTTTAAAGATATAAAATTTAATTGGTAGATACATAGAAGGAAATATATCTCTTATGAAGCCTATCACCGTTTATCCACCGAAACGATCAAATAAGAATTCTCTGACTCAGTATAACAAAAAGCTTTTCTGATTCCATCGCTCCTTCCGATCACCATTCTCTTCGTAATGCTCTCCCTATTTGTAACCACGCTGTCCGTGACCTGCGAACAGCTCTTCAACTTCCTTCGTCTCCAATCTTCACGCCTCCCTCATTCCAGCTAAGCGAGGATTTCCTGGTCCAATATTTACCTTCTCAAGGGATGCCGTAATGGAATGAACACACGTCCGTTTGTTCAGGAATAATTGTTCATGGAACAACCGAAATGCTCATTCAACCCAACATGAGAACAAAAAGACCAGTGATATCATCCTATTAAAACATTACGTTTCCGCTAAGGATGGTGAAGAGATAGAACCATAGCGGATTGGTATTTGGATGGTAGAGCGAAAGTGGTTGCGAATATGAAAATTACACTGCTGTATGTTGAATAAAAGGGATAATTTTCTACGCCTCTCATATTTGTTGGAAGCTAATAAAGAGTTAAACCCTGAGTTTAAAGTTAAATCATGTTACTCATTATGCTCATCGCAGTTGGATAAATATTCTGCTCTGCACTGAGTTTAGAATCCGCCTTAGAGTGTCCATGAAGACCTCTTAAGGGCACTTATTCTAGGTTAAGATTGAGGAAGATGCTTAAAAATAATTTATAATTATTTTTCTCCAAATGAAATTCAGGAAATTGTCCAATATTAATTATTATGTGTTTGTAAGACCACAGCTGAAGTTATCGTTAACTACAGCTTTAAAGGAAACGTAAATTTAACTCTTTGATGTTTGTAAGGGGAAGGGATCATGCCCCTGAGTACAGAATTTATGAATAGAAAAGGTTCACCTTGATTGTAATTTCCTGTTTGCAGAAGTGCTTTCCAAAATAAACGGCATACCTAAATTCTAATTAATAAATTCATAAACTGCGTGGGACAACTCTCGCCACATGGCAAGTAGAAAATGAGTGCCGGGGCATGTTTATTTCCTAGTAACGCAATCTTCTTTCATACACAAGCAATTTTGTCAGGTTTAAATGAACTGTGACTTGTTTTTAGTAATGCACATTAAATAGCTCTTAAAACATGAAACCTAACCGAGATACTTGATATAGATATGAATTTCAATTTTGAACATCAATTATGTTTTACGCCACGATGCTACAAATTAAGCCCTTCCAATTGACCCTAATTCCGTACTGTGGGGCACTAAATTAACGCAAAATGTTTTATTGCGCTCATAATTCTATGTTAGCAGCACTGATAAGCTTTTCAGTACCCTCATAACTTTTTTAGTGGTTTGTTTGTGATCTTCTTGCTTTATCTTAACTTTTTCGAAATATCTTTATGCTCATACGTATACTCTCATTGCTTTGTATTCTATAGCAAAAAACACGGATAAAAACATAAATTCCTTGGATATTTAGGAACGATTGATTTATTTATTTAATAGTAAAACGTTGAAATTTGGTCGGAGGACCAGGTGGCAACGATCAAGGGGAACGTAAGAAAAATAATAATGAGATATGTCCCGCATTCGCCCATAGACAGGAGGAAATCCCCTCCAAAAACCTCCCGTAAGGAACTTATGTGAACATTTATGCATTACTGAAAGTTTAACTTTCATTTTCGGGTGCAACGTATGTTGGCTGAGGTAACGCAGGTTTTCTAAAAAAACACATGCACGTAATATTCCACAAGATAAGTATTTCCCTCCAGTTCTCCAAAACCTAGCGATAACACAGAAATAACCCTCTGATCCTGATTGACAGGAAAATGGAACCTGAAGTGCTTAAACCAAGTTTATTGAAACAATACCCGTTTAAATAAATCGATTTAGAGTTCAATTCTAAGCCATGATGATGCTTGAAATCAAGGTACGTTGTATTTACTGATTATTTCTTCGCCAAAACGTTTGCTGCCGCTACTTCACCGACAGCACAGTAAACAATATCATCAAAGGAAACGAGGAAGCAATCCAGGGAACCATACAAATGCTATCAGACAGGCAAATGCTTTACGTCGATAGTCAGGCTTTCCAAAATATGTTTCAGAACATTTAGATTTGAGGAGAAGAAATCTAAAATGAGTTCCTAACAGACGTCTGCCTGCTTATATGTTGCTATCTGTAACTTAAACAGTCTGTCTGTAATGTATTCCCGAAACAGCCCGAAGGCCAGTTGGGACCTCATCCCCTCTACCATCAGCTACGAAGAGCTAAGAGAGGAAGATGAGGAGTGAGGTTGTTTGCCCTTGCTTTCCTCAATGGCCCAGAGTGCTATAAGTAGAACATGCCGTTAGTGAAACACAGTGACTCTACGAGTAACACCTTTCGTCACATTGCATAAGGAGAAACCATAATTACCGCCATTAAACACAATCACTCATAAATCAGTAGCTTCTATATCTTCACCGCCATGAAAAAGACTGAGACGAAAGTACATAAAATATATATTTTTCTCCATCCCGTACCAAAACGCAAATAATAAACTTAAACTGTAAGAATTAGAAGAACCATTTCAAAACATCCACTGAAATTAAAGAGATACATGTTTAAATCTCGTTTTCATTCTACCGTTATTCACATAGAAGAATGGGAATAGTTTGCCGGATTCTATAGGAGGGGACCATTTCCAACGCGAGTTCTCGGTGATCTCACAGTTTCAGAAACATTTCCTATACTCCAAATCTACAGTATAGAACTGCCGTAAGGATTAGATGCATAAGGAATTTATCGCACTAAGTAAAACTCATTTCAGAAAATGGACATCTCTTTCGTATCGAAAATTACTGGTTTGGAGGAAACACATTACACAGTCTTCTAAAGGTGATAACGTGCTATTTGTATGCAACTTACTATTTTTACATGTAAAAGTATGCAAAATTACTTAGGTATTCGTATATTATAGAAGAGGAAGACTATACTGACTGTCACCTTTAGAAGTACTGTACATTAGTACAGTTAAAGTAGGGTATGTTTTATTTATTTGTTCAATAAACGTTTATCCAAATAAGAAATGGAATAAATGACACTTTCGTTTAAGCACTTTATTTGCTTAAATTTAATAAGAGCCTTACTTACGTTGAGAAAATTATGTTGGTAATTTCACTTAATTGCCCTTATCTAAATCGAAATGTCCCTTCTAGTGATAAAGACCTCTTCCCTGTCTTTTAAGAAGAAATTTCCACAAACGTGCTGTACCCCTTTATACATCACAACTTGATAAAAATCTGCATAAATTAACTATCACTTGAATAAATTTAACCCACATCACAAGCTGATGGATTAAACCGATGGGTTTAATTAATTAAAGTTTCGGAGGGCAAGATCAGGAAGAAAATAAATAAGCGATTATGAGGAAGTGCGTAAGAAAACTCACCTTCTTGTTCCTAGTATATTTTTGATGTATGCTGTTTGCCTCTACTCCTGAAATCGCAAATTTCTTCCAAAACTCCGCTCACGTAATTAAGTTGTGTGATCTAGACAGTTAATCACCAAGTCTTTTATTATTTATTTACGAGTTGAAGAAGCGGCGATGCTGGAGAGAAATTCACGTTATTCCTGAAGTAATATTTTACTCAGACGCCAAAATATTCAACCTAGAAGTCAAACTTTTTGCTACACGCATTACCGTTCTTCCTCTTCTATAATATAATAAATAATTAATTTGGCTTGCATGTAAAATAGTAAGTTGCATGCAAATAGCATGTAATCTCTAGCAATATACAGGACTGTAATCTTTAGAAGACGCCTAAACCGGAGATTAGGAGCATCCCAAACCGAATATTGTTACATTAAAAGGATTGCAGAAGATGGCCGATGTAGATTTAGACTTTTACCCTGCAAGCCGCCAGTGGCATATGGCATGGGGTGATAAACACCTTACCTAATCTGCCCTGTTATATTCTCTGATACTATTCGGAAAAAACGACCAGAAGTAATTATCTGTTTTAGCGATTATTTCCTTGTAACGCTTGGTCGTCGCCTCTCGAAGATCGCGCTAGCTGTTTACCGGAATAACAATATCCTATGCGGATTTGTAAACTTTATGTCAGAGGGAGAAGGGAATTCGGTAAGTGTTACAAGTATGTATTAGAAAGTATGAAGATATCTAAGACACCTTTTGAGGGAGGGGAATGGGCACTGAACTTATTTTTTTCTTATTTTTCGTACCGATACTGTTATTCTGAAATGTAATTGAAAGTAATTCTACGTATAAGTCCTGTATAATCAGGGCATCAAATCGTAGCATCTTACTTCCCGGTTTTCTCCCAGTTTCGACGAAAACATCAAATTTCGGTCCGGTCCCGGTTTTGCTCCTTCTGCTGGCGTCGAACGGGTTTGAACCGTTTGTTTTTAGTTCCGACTTTAACATTGTTTATTCTTCTAAAACTTTGTTCCATCATTTCTATCTATTTTCATTTACCTTACATTAAAGTAAATTTAAGAATGAAACTTGATAGTTAGTTGCAAGTTGTAGTTAGTAAACCTTCCTCATGTTGTACAGGATAAGTATTATTGTTAATAGTGCTTCAATAACTAAGGTAATTTCGTTCATGTGAGCCCCCACCGGGAATTAACCCGAGGCCGCATCCTCGGGCCGCTTGTATCCTCAAGTTACCCTTAAGTAAAGAGGGCATTGTTGGGAACCGAAAATCGGAAAGCAATAAATAACGGTTTCCGATCTCGGTTCGGGTTCAAGAATTTCGGTATTTTTCTGTTTGGGTTCGGTTTTCGCTCACGTAAAAAGTGACTTTACTTTCGGTTTTCGGTTGTTCCGGTTCGATGCGTATAATATAAACCTGTCACATTATTTCATCGAATATATTCGATTATTTAATTAAAGCAAAAAGATAACCCGAGATCACTTCGGTAACCTGAAGACCTTCAAGGACCCTGACAAAACTGTGTAATATTAATGGATGTACATTAAGGAGCAAATTATACTATGCATAATCTTTTATTGGCCTCTTAAGTGGGAATGTACTATTTTCAGGGAAAAAATCTGAAATTAATTGGTTTATCAGCTGTATTGTAATACTATTGTATTGTGTTATGATAGCTAGGAGATATTTTTATAGCAATGATGTATTTTTATTACCTAAAAATATTACGTATTGTAATGTTGTACTGTGTAGCATGATTACAGATGTCCTGTTGCAGACAAAAACATTGTATTATTGTAATTGTTGTATATTTCATAGCATAATTGTATAACGTAGCACTGTAATAATTGTAGAATAGTAATATATTTCCTGCGAACTCGGAATATACGTTACAGATGGACTTCTGTAACGTATGCAACATTAATAATGATTCAAGACAGAGTTATGAAAACAAAAGATTACCGAAAGTTCACTATCAAAGAACCAAACGTGATTGACAAATGTCGAGGGCGTAATATTCACTCAGAAACAATAGAACACATCACAAATTGATGCAATACACTGGCAAGTGTGGAAAACACACAAAGGCATGGTAAAATATGCAAACAGATATCTATAGAACTACCACGAAAGTATAACGTATTATTTGGAAACAGACCATGATTTCAAATGATACCACCGACAGTAATATTAAATGATTCAGTCAAGACTACTACAATAGAAACATCATAACCGACCGATTAAGACCAAACGATATACCGGATGTTACTCTTTAAATATAACAAGAAAGAATAAATTATCTTATAGACATCTCCGTGCCAAAAACAGGAAATGTGGAAACCACACATAAAGAAAAAATACAGAATTATGTACCCTTGGTTGAAGAAATAAATGAAGTTTGGAAACTAAAATCTGTCAACATGTCCCAATAATAATTTACAGTAACCATTATAATACCTAACATTTACCTAAACGCCTCGGAACAATTGGAATAGAAGATCAAACTATTATTCAATTACAAAGAACCACTATATTTAGTACTTGCTCCATAGTAAGAAGAGTTTTAAATGACTACTAAAAAACTGATAGACGAGCCTAATCCCTTTAGCGCTTGGCATCCGGGATATGTGAAAGTTTCCCAACCTCCGTGCTGAGAAATTCGAAATAATAATAATGAGATCATTTGAAATGAAGACCAGTAACTTTTATAATCGTGCAGAACTTGACATCAGTCTGTTCCCACAACGCCGTCACTTGGTGACGAGAACGAACAATAATAATAATAGTAATAAAAGTTTCGGGGGTTACTAATTTGACGTCATTATTGCACCGGAGCAAAAGTAATTACGGTTCGAAGGCTAGTACCAAACATACATACACACAGACTTACCACTTTAGAAATTAGATTATGGCAAAGTGCTGAATCGGTTAAACCTCTCGCACGAGGCGAACGGAGTAACCGATTTAAACATATCGCCTGTATCCATTCGAGAGGGTTCATTTAAAGGGCGAGGGAACGCAATGCGTGGCCGTGCCTCGACTCCCACGTTCTCCAATGAGGCTCTTCCCATGTTTTCTTCCGCCGAGAGAATTAGTTGCACCGTAAACTGGCCACGCCATAAAAGGGCCCTTCGCATTGAAGCGAATCCCAACCATTGGAATGCTTCGCCGTAAAAAGCTTCTCTTCGAAATTGCGGCTCCCGAGAGTTCATCCGCGAATGGCACAAAACACTCCTTCTCCTCCATCTGCTCCGCATCGGTTGAAATCACCAAAGGTGCCATTTTGGACTCCTTACCGGGCGTTTCTTTTTAATGAATTCCCCTTAATGCAACGTTCACGGAGGGAATGAGTGCTACATGAAATTTGTGAGAAATTACGAACTAGGCCAAATTCGTTCAAATATCCCCCAATGGCGTATGGAGGTTGAGAGGCAATTGGGCTCGAGCTCACGTTGAAATTATTGAAGAGAGGGCTTTATACCTCCTCTATCCATCTGGAAATCATTAAGGATGCTTTCTTATAGCGCTCGGTTAAGTACGGATGAGTTTTCTTTCACAAAATATCGTGGTTTTCGAATAAAATATATCAATTTCTGTGAGGTCATTAGCCCGAGGTTGGATCCTCTGGCTCTCTACGAATGCCTCGTGGATTAAATGAGGCTTAGAAAGAGAAATGAGGAGTTGGGTAGTTTTATGCAATAGGAGCCGATATTCTCGCCTGTTGAACTTTTCCCGAGATGTCTTTGCGAGAAGCACAACTCCACCGAACCCTATGGCAGAGATACTTAAACGAGTAGTTACAAAAGCTAAGTTCCAACTACCATATCCATCGAAATTTCATGTTTTAGATAATGACGGTAAGGTAGAAAGAAATATATAAAGTGGGAAATAGTAAACGCAATTAAGAGTTAAGAAAGATACAGAAAGATAGTACTTACTACTTAATATGAACTAACATATTTTTTTCCTATAAAGAATTTTTATCATATAAATTTCTTTCGTAAATACAAGGAAACAAAACAATTTGATAATTTGAATTGAATATAAATGCCAATATGAGGAGAAAAATGTGACAAAACTTTATCTGGACGAAACCGGATGACAATATCGCCTTATTCAAACTGGTAATGGCAGAGAGATGTTATACTAATTTCAAATAATAACACTAAGTTAGGGAAGGTGTATTACTTTAATATCGTTAAACGCTTTTGAGTCTTCTTTACGGGATTGTTGTAAAATTACATAGTAAGTGAATCAAAATATTCCTGGCTTCATGTGAAAGAAAACAAAATGTTGTTCAGTTAAAGAGTTGAAATTATAACATTAAATTGATTAATTTCATACAAATTGAGCGATAAAAAGTAAGTTTCTGAGTATAATGGTACTTTACCATTTCTGTGAACCATTATATAATAATAGAACGACTTTATTTCAATGCAAGATTGAGACTAGTTAGTCCCATCTTACACTATGTCTTACAAATATTTAAATACAAAGAAGAAACTTTTGGGGCTAAAACAAGTGAAAAGGCAATAAGAAGAAGGAAATATTATACATATAAAAAATACTAAGCCTGCACTAGGTAAATGAAATCCTGCAGAAAGACACCAACGAGAATGGGGGCGGGAAAAACCCACAAACCCACATACAATAGCAATTAAAACTTTAAAAAGAACAGGGTAAAGGTTAAGATAAGAAAAAAGAATGTGTTAGCAACACTACTGAAGAAGAATAGACATTATAAATACATGCTCATACCAAAAATACAGATATGAACAGATGATGATTTCGATAAGCAAGAAATATATGTCTCAAAGTCAGTATAGTAGGAATTTTGTAGAGAGATTTCATGAACTTAAAAACTAATAATAACTGCTATACATAATACTCTGGAAAACATTTCTACGCGGTAAGTAGAGAGCTAATTAGGCACGATAATGAAACTTAAGACCCACAACTTTATATTTCTATATCTCTCCCCTTCTATCACTAATATCACCTTTATTGTCGGGTAATATTCGTGGATTAGGAAGTTATTGCCATGAAAAGCAGCCTGAATACCACCTCTTCTGAGATAAAAGTAATAAACTACAATATGTCGTCCGTATAAAGGGTACCAACATCAGATATTAAAGGCGATTTCATTTACTTGTCATCTCTTCCACAACATTCCCCGCTCTTTCTTCAGTAATATGTAACTCCTCAATCATGAACATGGTATTTATATACTGTAATGATTGGCGGTTACTGTGTATTTATTTTCTTCTCAGTAAATTTCTTGGTGAATCGTGAAACTCGCGGTTAGCACGGTGACGTGAAAACGGCTCGTAATAAAGAAATGGCCGCGACATAATTAGTGGGATGCTCCTCGTATAATGGATCGATAAACGGATTTTTATGGAATGCCATCGGTCCACATAACCCCATTGCTCGAGTGGAGTGGATCCCATCGCCACTTAAACTCCTCCCGGAGCCACTCCGGACCAGATCTTTAGAAATCCTTTCTCCAACCAACTTAAGCCTTCGAGACGAGAGCCAGCGCCATCGGGAATCCGAGCGGAGAATGGCGGTACTAAAATCCGCGCTAATAAATCCAATCCCCACCGCACAGCCCTTAATTCTTCCTCAGATAAGATTTATACCATTAATCATAATCCTCCATTTTCTCCGAGGATTGCGACGCCATAACCGCTGGAAACACCTCGACACTTCCTTTGTTTTAATGCACGACCAGTTAAATCTATTTCACTTCCGTTTATAAACTCCCGCTAATGAGAACTGGGGATGTTTTCTCGCGAATCGAGCCGGGATATAAAAGAATCCTCGGAGTGACGCATGCGAAGACTTGCTTTTATTTATGACGCGCCTTTTGAATGCAAAAGCAAGGGTCCCGTTCCATCATTCCTCGCTCGGAATACGTAGGATAGAAATGTCGATGGCTAAATCGACCGAGTAAGGACCGCTTTTTGAAGATAAGCCGTTTTTTCTTAAAAGAAGAGATTTTTCAAAGAGATAAATGCGCTTGGAATAGGAGATATGACGCTCAAAAGAGGAAAGCATCAATCATGAGGAAAAGTCCCGGTAAGTAATCGTGTTTCTTGGATTCATACCAGTTCTTCTTCCTTCCAGGACAATGCTCGGGTTTGATTAAAATTGCTCCTTCGCTTCAAAATCTTTCGCAATGCCCTCTATCCTTACGTGTCCTTCGAGGAAGAACCCTCCTCCTCAAGTAGATCCATCCGATTTTTTGTGAGATTGTTTTTGGATTTCAAAAATCTTCATCTATCATCTTTAGCCCCAACGAATACACTTGGAGGGATTTATGTCTAACGATAAAAGACTTAAAGGGCACGTTTATCTAAATGCGACATCAGGTGATTAAGTCAGAAAGTTTAAGGCAGGAAAATTTCTCAATATTTAACCAAATGTGAAAGATTCCGAATAAAGTTAATGACTCAAAAACATGTCATTAAAAAGTAGATAAAGATCCATATTACCTCGGGAGAAATTACTATAAACATAAAATTTCCACACTTAAATAGAGAACAAATATTTGCTAATATTGATAATGGAATCGAGAGGTAACAGAATGATTTACCTAAAAAAAGTGCTTGAATATTTTTCTCCTTCGCGCGATTTATAAATAGAGTTAAGTGAATTCTGTAAACTGTTTATAATTTACTATAGTATAATAATAATAATAAATTTATTTATCCAAAGACATACATAANCATGTCAAAAACATTATATTGTAAATTAAGTATATTGTATAGCCATTCGGTTAAAATTATTACTAAATTATCATGTACTATTACGTAAATTGCTTGAAATTACTTGTAAATGGCTTAGCTTAGTGTGTAAATAGTTTTAAATTGTAAATAGAAGTTTGTTTATATTTTGTAATTAAATTGTGTGACGCACTATCTTCGAAAGATTTTGGGGGGTTTCCTCCCGACTCGTATGAATATCAGACTGTGTGTTTTTTCTTGTTTTCCCACTATAATGAGTACCACCTGGCCTGCTGCCAATCTGTGGCCATTAATATACACAATAATTAAATATTAATTAATCAATTAACATAGATTTGCTTCATTATTACCTGATAGATCATCCATTGACAATTTGTGTAGGTAAATTGTGATTTTTAAAATGAAAATGTTATTTTAATGATAACCAAATAATACTTTTGAAATTCAAAACAAAAAACGGATTTGACTTCAATAGATGACTCATACCCTTAAATCCTTATCACGATTTGCTACAATTAACTATATTTAATACAATTCTCTCTCTATCTTTCAAAAGGTGCGATAGACTAGCAGGGCTCCTGGATAGCCAAGTGGGCAACGAGTTTGACTACGGCGAAGGTGGTCCCGGGCTCGATTCCCGGCGGGGGCCTATGCGCGAAATTACCTTAGCTGTTGAAGCACTATAATACTACTACTACCGATATATTATCACCGAAACTAATCGATACCAATGTTATCTTAAATACGATATATGAATTATTATTTATGAATCTTTATTTACTCCATCAAAGTGGGAAATTTTCCTAATTTAAGTATTTCTCTTCATAGATGTCAATCTATTTTATAAAATGTGATTGTGTCCGAAAGAGTAGCAAATATGACACTAAAATATTTAAGACGTACCTGTGAAGAGTTAAATAATTCAATTACTTAAATGTTCACTAATTGCCATCAGACCTTGACTCAAACTTAGATCTGCCATTTTAAAGGGGGTTTCTCAATTCAGATAAAATTAATACTATGACAGTAAAGAAATAAAACTTTGTATGTTCCACAGTAGAGATTTATCATTCACTACTGTGGAACATGCAAAGTTTTATTTCTTTAGCTCAGTCATCTTCAAGTCGGAGGATGTTGTCGTCTATGCTCCAAAACGGTCGAAGTAATAATTCTCTCCTCTGGAAGTTACAAAGTTTTATTCCTTTACCACACTATTTTTAAGTATTCTGTAGTGTTTTACGGGCATGCTTAACGATGTTTTGTCTTTACAAAGAGTCTATCGTTTTGTTAATAGCGCATATAGGAGAGTTTACGAATGAGATAAAGTGAGAGATGTCCCTCAATCAGAAAGAAAGTGACTCATAAGAAAATTTTTATAAATCTAGCAATAGAATCGCTATATCGGTAACTGTTAGTCTGAATATTTTACATTTCTCATAACATTTTTCATGGTATTTTATAATACTAGTAAACTCTCTAGGAATAAAACTCCAGCGACATATGCGAGCAGTGTATTCTGTTAAAAAGTTTTATCGGAAAGGGAATGAATTTATCTCTCTTGGAGACATTAAATATTAAAAGAGGAAGATAATTTCTTATGTCAACCTTAATACGATTTAATACACGCTGAAGAATCGTTTTGACCTTCCGTTTCCTTTTCGACCGTCTACGTCTTACTTTGACCTGTCTTCCCCTTTCATATTCCTCAGTGAAAATTATTGCGTCCACACGCTTGTTACCGCAAACAATTCCTTCCCCTCGGGCAAATTTGTCTTTTAATCTCGTAAAGCACACGAAACACGCGACAAATGACGAGGGACGGCCACAGGTCGGGATTCATACAGAAGGCGAATGATGCATCAAGAGTCGGATGTCTTCCTGGCAATTACACAAGTTAAACTCAGAAAAATGTAGCGTTTTCTTTAATCCAATTCCGTCGCTAAGTGACAATTTTGAAGGGTCAGAATTAATTCCCTTTAAATTTCGAAGTGATTTTCAAGTCAACTTTTTAGAGCTATCACAAGTACCCTTTCTTCTGACGTTGATAATGATACACTGATTCCTCCCTAAAATTAAAATAGGGCGAATAATCAAGAAATAGTAAGACGACGGACTAAAATATCTGGGTGGTAGCCAAGATTCCTTATGAGGATGAAATTATTATTTCTTCGGTTAATTTGCCTAAAAATTACTTCAAAATATATTTGAGAATTAGAACTCAACACCAGCAGTGATTTGTTTGTTTGGAACAAATG
Source organism: Ladona fulva (assembly GCA_000376725.2). Classification (NCBI taxonomy): domain Eukaryota; kingdom Metazoa; phylum Arthropoda; class Insecta; order Odonata; family Libellulidae; genus Ladona; species Ladona fulva. The sequence continues at coordinate 45,765 of KZ308791.1, forward strand.
TTATACTTGAATTAAGGAAGTGAATGACAGACATTATTACTACTTTTATATCAGTACACTATTTTGCATGACATATATATTTCTTACAGAGAGACGCGTTTTCCTTATCATACACTGGTTTATAACCTTTGAGTACTATAGAAAAATGGATTTCAATGTTTCCTCGTTTACCTGACTTTTGAACAAGATACCAAATTATTTTCTGATTGCAAAACTTTACCAATCTTTTCTCTCCATACGTTGCTCGTTGCGTTGATATGTAAATATGTCACTTGTCACCCAAGAATTTTCCATTTCATTTCGTATTTTCAACAATTGAGCTAGTAAATAGTTCACCTAATGCATAGGCTCATTTATTTATTATTAATTTAACTAAAGCATTGACCCCCATATATATATCCATTTTAGCAATTTTAACGATAACAGACACAAATGACGTATGCAAATACCCATGCAGTACTCAGAAAAAAAAAGCTAGTCGAGATTCGAACCCGGGACCTCAGGGTTAAATTAGAGATCTGCCGACGTCGGCAAATTAACCATTTAGAGAAATTAGTTCATATAAAGATAGAAAGTTGTTCATATTAACGATAGATAACACGATAATAGAATCATAACGGTTCCAAACAGACTTCGATCAAAATTCTTCACAGAAAAAATACATAATGATAATAAGAAACGGAATATTTTGGAATTCCATTCATATCTCATGCTCTTTCTTTAACCCTTATCAATACGCCTTTAACCGTCCACCACACGCATACACTACCGTTCACAAGGAAATAATTTCCGTCTCCTCCATCTCTTTCGTTAATATCAGAGACTTCTCTAACACTACCTCGCAAAGACCACGATACCAAATGCGACTACATCAAATTTCGTTCCATTCTCAAGAAGAAGTTCTTGGAAGAAAGGCACGAGGCTTTGTCTCGCGGAAAGAACTTGTTATTCCTAAAAAAAACCGTAAACTTCGTCGCAGACACGAATTATGCCCACTGGAAGAAAATTAATGTATGACAATGAACTCAATTTTAAAATTCCCGAAAGTCGAACAGGCAGCGGCCGACAGTCTCAAGGAAGCTCGTTAGAGAGCTCCCTAATTGCCGATAACTGGGGCGACGCTATCCAAAAGGGAATGAGGAATTACAAAAAGGCAAAGAGGCCTGGGATTTGGATTACTCGAGACTTGACGTAGGGGTTGAGTAAAGCCTTTAGGACGTGGTCGGAAGAAGTTGGAGGAGAATTAGAGTGGAGGAGGGAATTAGCGAAGAGGGGCCCAAGTTAGCTGAATGAAAAATAGAATGGGGCCCAGAACACACGGCTGCGGAAGGATGTCTGGACGATTCTTCTTCCCCGGCGAAATACATTTCCCATTTACTCTTCCGAAACTTCATTAGAGATCCCTAATGGGGTAATCAAGGACGAGAAGGGGAATTGTGAAGGCGCCGCAACCCGTAATTGGAAGGAATCCTCTTCAAATGAGTACAATTGCAAGCGTACGATTTTGGTCAGCGGCGATTAGTCACCGGAAACCACTTCGCGTAATCAAAAAAGTCGCAAAAGGGTTCGGAGAATCAAAACCAGTTATAACGATTGACGTTCGACTGCGGAAGAAAATTGGGGGATCAGAGAACAAGGAAACGGTCCGTGGTTAAACGTTTCTCCCAACTGAAGGTGACCCAAATCAAATTTCTAACGACTACACAACCGGTGGAATTTGGCTGGCTGAAAACGTATGCCTAATTTTATACAAGTTATTATAAATTTATTTATCCAAAGACATAAATAAGTATATATAGGACATGTCAAAAACATTATATTGTAAATTAAGTATATTGTATAGCCATTCGGTTAAAATTATTACTAAATTATCATGTACTATTACGTAAATTGCTTGAAATTACTTGTAAATGGCTTAGCTTAGTGTGTAAATAGTTTTAAATTGTAAATAGAAGTTTGTTTATATTTTGTAATTAAATTGTGTGACGCACTATCTTCGAAAGATTTTGGGGGGTTTCCTCCCGACTCGTATGAATATCAGACTGTGTGTTTTTTCTTGTTTTCCCACTATAATGAGTACCACCTGGCCTGCTGCCAATCTGTGGCCATTAATATACACAATAATTAAATATTAATTAATCAATTAACATAGATTTGCTTCATTATTACNTCACGTGTCTGTAAAAAATAAAGTAAAGGAGCGTTGCCTAATACATAAAGTAACAAAAAAATAATAGCTAATTCAAAATCGGCATAAATTTGGAGGCGGACTATAAGGATATATATCAATACATTATTTAAACATGTAAATCTCCGTTTTTATGCATAACTAAAGGAAAAATATTTTTTAACCATGTATCCGATATCATCTAAGTAACTAAACAAATAAAAAAATAAACCCTTTTATTCTAGAGAATAGAAATCTTCCGTACACATAACATCGTTTCCAAGGTTCAAACCAAGGTCTTCCCGAAGATGAATACAATAGTTTTTCTCAGGGATCCTACGCAATAGTGGTTGTAATAAGCATAAGTGGTTCTGATAGTGAGCTTTTTGTATTTTATACATTACTATTCCTGTGTTTAAAAGATTATTAATCATATTGGAGAAGGCTTTGTGAGGGCTTTCCCCCCCTTACAGGACACATGCCAAGCAGAACATAAATTTTCCCCCTGAATTCATATAATTAATGTTTCCCAATAAATTACCCTTGTATGTAAAGTAATCATATTTTCTGTACTATACCCACTGCCATCAGATCATGCAACTACTTGTAGTGTTGAAGTTTTAGTAATATTAATAATAATAATTTTAAAAATATCGCAATTTATTGCTTATCACTGGACCAGACCATTCCTTGACTCGTGCCATACGGTACCATGGTTCATCAATAGTATTGATCGGTTCTCGGTAAACTGTCGCTGTCTTTTAATATGTCATAAACTCTTCTAAAAATAATTCAAGAGCGGGACATGCTACACTGACACCTCAGCCTATATTTTACAAAAAGAAACAAATCCCTCGAGGCATAGAGACATCTTTCGTAGAGTTATTCCCCAAAATGGATGATCACGTTCATGGTGACAGGAGAGGGTAAAATATGCTTCAAACGAGTCTTTCGTCGTCCACTAAATAAAATACTTCTCGTGGCTGCCATTTCCCCTTTTTTATGGGGTCACCGTTCCATTTGGTTAACGTATAGGTTTTTACGACCCTTGCTGTCGCCAATTCTCTCTATTTACCCGAACCTTGAGAGGTTCCCAGAGGGGATCGATCTCGGTACTAAGAATGCATCGCGTTTTTCCGCCCGACGTATCATAATCAAGTATCTCTTGCGTTATGGGGGGAAAATGTTTGAAAAGCGTTTGCAAGGAAGTAACTTCTTAAAAATAATTACTCACACGCGTAAGTACAGTTCATAAACCAAACTGTCGACGTAAGAAATATTTCCTTGTCTAATTAACGTCCAAATTTTGAGAAATTTGAGTTAAAAGTTTTATACGGAATTATGTCGTATTAATAGCATTCTCCTAAGACACAAAATGTGAGTACTTACTATACTCCACAATGATTGTTATTGTCCATCATTATCATAATTAAGTGTTGAGCAAAGGATATTTATAGTCTCAAATTAATCGTGAAAGCCATAAATAAGACGTTGCACAAATATTGTTGATACAACTCATTGTTGAAATTCGGATTGTTTAAATGTAAATATAAAGAGGATGATGCTGCAATTAAATTTTATTTTGGTAATTTAAGTGTTAATTTTAAGTTTCTTTTCGTAAATAAAATGAAGACGTAACGCCAGGGTTACCCAATATCTGAAGCCCTTCAGGCCATATAATTTCCATGCAGAAATAGTGCAAAAAATATCAACAATAAGAATAAAACACCTTCTACGTTAATTTATACAGCCTTTACGAATTGGTCATAGACACCCTGTTTCATACGCAAGTGATTTCGATGCTGCTTCACGGCTTCCTTGAAAACTTGACTCTTACCCCTGTTTGGACTTGAGAATTTATCATCAAATAATTTCAGAAAGGGAAAAGGAACCATATATAGATAAAAAGTTACTATGAAGGTGATAAATAAGGTCGTTCAAAAGTGAAGTAGCAGATCGACATCGCATCCCACAGGAAATACCGAACTCAGCCACACAATTACCATTTTTTCGCCAAAAAAGACATAAGGGAACAAGGAAAATGTCGAACTTTTACTAACCACAATATTAAAAAGGACCTAATCACAAATATTATTCCTCTTCCGACGATCCACAAAATATTTTATTGCCAACGCAACGTTTATTATTGCTTTAAACGGAATAATCGCCTCCAGAGGGCCATTTTCCAAGTCCAAAGTAATAAATTAATGAAGGTAGCGATCAATACCGTTTCATCAACATACCAAAAAAAATATCCTCCAGTCACAAAAAAGGGTATTTCACTTTTCATGGCTCCTGAATGTAGGTCATGATGACGTTGCCTTTCTGAGGCCATATAAATTACAAAGTTATGACTTGAGTTATCTGAGAAATAAAAATAGGAGCTAGAGATAAATGGCTTTCAGTATCCCATACCGCTAGAGGAAGACAGTTTCGCTGAACATAAAATTGGAGAGCCGATTACCCCATACGATGGCATCCTTCATAAATGCAAGGATGGAGTATAACAACCATCCTTCTCCGTCTAGGCTAGACGTTTCAATAAAATTATCTTAACCATCGCAGAATACCGCCGAACAAATTTCAGCCCATTCGTCGATGGCAAAACAATTTTTATCTCTTCATGTTCTGAGTCATCATCAGAAATATAACTTGATTGATGGCTTTCTATTACTGTAACTCGTATTTAAGATACATACATGAGTAAGTATCCATCAGGCTGTTCTCTCTTGGGATATGCACTCAAATAGCCTGGATTATTCACAATACTCCTTCATAAATCCCNAGAAAGACAACCGGTAAATGCGATTAGAAAAAGTATATGAAGGAGGAATAAAATCCAGAAGAGGATAGAAGTGCATGTTTGCTAAAGACTCAAGAGAAAGGTAGATGAAAAGATTTTCTGAATGCAGGACACAATGATTAGCTATTAGATTATAGTTAGATATAAGCAAAAATTACGACTATCTTGTGGAATGAGAAGAATATTTACAAGGAATTGAAGTTTGAAAAATACTGGACATACTGATGAAATAGGAGCTTCAGAAGTGTTGAAGAAGATACACGAAAGGAAAAATTTGATAAGAGCTGCAAGACGTAACAGGATAATGGATAGGATACGTTCTGCAAAACGACTGCTTAGACTACAGAATTCCTCATACATTCGCAGATTATTTCCATAAAACTGAAGAGACGCTAAATTTTCTGGTCTGAGCTCCGCAGTAGGAAAACCGTGTTTTTCACTTTCTCTTTGACTAACTAAGTGGTTGTGGATTTCCCAGCTTATATATCTGCAGAGAGTTCATGGGATGTTAAACATTGTCTGTGTATATTTACGTTTCGAGAGATTCTAAGGACAATCCTTTCGCAGACAGCTTCTTCGAGGAAGTTTACCGCGGAGCAATTGTTTTGATACAGTTCCAAGTGGCAATTTCCCCACAACTTAAAATCTCGTTGGAATTGCAAATTAGGCGATCCTCTTTCTCTGATAAGTCTACTTGAATTTCCTCATTAACGGTAAGAATCTGTGCTCATGGTAAGTAGCTTTTAGGTGAATGTAAAATTCGATAGAAAACGTTAAAGCGTAATCACATTTCTCCCGAGGCAGCTCAAGTCGTGAAAACACTTATTGTAGCAGTCGTTACAGTTTTATTCATGTTACATCCAATCCCAAACTTTTTCATTGCAGCCTTTCTATCCCTGAATCATAAATAAAACAAACTTTTTGCGCTAAGCGACTGTCGTTGAGATACACTTACAATAATAGAGTACTTAACATATGTTTATACTTGTGATAAGAACTAATAGTAAATGTTGTGGTAATTATTTAATATAAAGGGCTATATTAATTCCACAGAAAATATTACAATGAAATGACAGGAGTTAACCGGTCTCGGCGAAGTTACGCCATCATCAAACTAAGATCTCCATTTTCACCCCACCAACTAATAATTTTGTTAATTTTCCTAAATGATTTAAAAATTAACTTCTTTGACGACTGCAGGTATAGCTGCTCCAAATTTTCTCCACATTCACCAACGCCCTAATTTTTACATTAAAAATAGCTTTCAGTTTCTTCTTGTAAGAAAAAAGAGAGCAATTGCCCTCACAGGAAACCAGGGATTTATAGCTAGATTGCAATGATTGCATATCTGCTTATATTGGTCAAACAGTGAGAAACGTTTTTAAACAAAGAGCTGAGAATATCAATGCCATATAACAATCTCGTCTAACCCATTTTGCGGACCATTTTTTTCGTAAAAATAACCAGTCCTCTTACATCTATCCCTTGATCTTAAGTCATGAACTGAAGAGGAGAGGAAATTGAAGCTTTTAGAAGAATTTACTGCCAAACGTTCCACTCCTTTCATTTAGCAAACGAATTCCTCTATTCTCTGAAAAAGGCACTGCGCCTAATGACACTCCTCTCATTTATTTCCTTCCTCCCACCTCAAAACATTGACCGTTTTCTATTCAACAGCCACTACAATATAATCTTTCCTCACCTTGCTCTCCTCTGCACCCTAACCCCTTACCGAATGCAAAACTCCTTGCTCTTCTTGTGCAACATCGCCGAAACTGGTCAAATGGTAATTTTATTGTAAATTATTCTGAGGAACTAGCACATAAGTGGTCCATAAATAGTTATTTTACTATGCATTTTCACCAAGTATCGCTCATAAGGTGAATGTTTTTAGTTCTACGGTGATTTCCCCTGCCTATAACAACTTTTTATTTAGTTTCTGATCCTCTCATGCAGATCACATGATGCTTTCTCTGTCTCTGTACATAGAATACTTTTCTTTGCTTAGATTTAAATAGAATATATTGCAAACGAAAGGCTATTATCGTATGATATTATTCAGTAGTATTGATTTTATTGTGCTATTTTCTTCATGTTTTATCTGTTTTGACTGAGAAGTTGTCATTACCAATGGTAGAAATAAGCTGTTGTGTCTATTTCATTTATTGTAATTTTCGTGATTATTTTGATATTTACCTCATGTTTTATTAATTTCCACTTGAAGAAGAAGAAGTTGACGTTACCATTTGTATATTGATTTGAATTTCTTATGTAAATTGTTGCAATTGTTTTTCATAATTTTTGTTGTATTATGTAAATTGTTGTTTTTTTTCTCAGTTTATTATTCAATATATCATCTTTATTCGATATTTCCAAATTACCTTTAATATTCTCATTTATCATATATTACNATTTAAAAATTAACTTCTTTGACGACTGCAGGTATAGCTGCTCCAAATTTTCTCCACATTCACCAACGCCCTAATTTTTACATTAAAAATAGCTTTCAGTTTCTTCTTGTAAGAAAAAAGAGAGCAATTGCCCTCACAGGAAACCAGGGATTTATAGCTAGATTGCAATGATTGCATATCTGCTTATATTGGTCAAACAGTGAGAAACGTTTTTAAACAAAGAGCTGAGAATATCTATGCCATATGACAATCTGGCCTAATCCATTTTTCGGACCATTTTGTTCGTAAAATTAACCAATCCTCTTACATCTATCCCTTGATCTTAAGTCATGAACTGAAGAGAAGAGGAAATTGAAGCTTTTAGAAGAATTTACCGACAAACGTTCCACTCCTTTCATTTAGCAAACGAATTCCTCTATTCTCTGAAAAAGGCACTGCTCCTAATGATACTCCTCTCATTTATTTCCATCCTCCCACCTCAAAACATTGACCGTTTTCTATTCAACATAGCCATTACAATATAATCTTTCCTCGCCTTGCTCTCCTCTGCACCCTAACCCCTTACCGAATGCAAAACTCCTTGCTCTTCTTGTGCAACATCGCCGAAACTGGTCAAATGGTAATTTTATTGTAAATTATTCTGAGGAACTAGCACATAAGTGGTCCATAAATAGTTATTTTACTATGCATTTTCACCAAGTATAGCACGTAAGGTGAATGTTTTTAGTTCTACGGTGATTTCCCCTGCCTATAACAACTTTTTATTTAGTTTCTGACCCTCTCATGCAGATCACATGATGCTTTCTCTGTCTCTGTGCATAGAATACTTTTCATTGCTTAGATTTAAATGGAATATATTGTAATCTAAAGGCTATTATTGTATTAATCAGTAGTATTGATTTTATTGTGCTATTTTCTTCATGTTTTATCTGTTTTGACTGAGAAGTTGTCATTACCATTGGTAGAAATAAGCTGTTGTGTAATTTTCGTGATTATTTTCATATTTACCTCATGTTTTATTAATTTCCACTTGAAGAAGAAGAAGTTGACGTTACCATTGGTATATTGATTTGAATTTCTTATGTAAATTTTTGCAATGGTTTTTCATAATNGATGTTTACCATGCCACTTTCTGTATATAAGCTGTCTATTTTGTTTGTTCTTTGGCTGATGATGCAGCTTCGCTGTGAAACTTAGGTTGCATGTATGTTATTCTGTGGTTTTAGTAAAAGTTGTGACTATGAATCTCTGGACATCCATACGTCTTCTCATACATTTCCAGTCATTCCTCAAACGTTGTCGGTGTATTTTCTTCAAGATCTTATCCACCGCATGGAAACAACTGTCTGTGTACCCTTTAAATACCACCTCTCATTTTACACCATCTTTGGCCTTTCCGCATCACCATTCTTTACATATATCAAACCAACGGAAAATACCCCACTCACACTGTTTTTGCAGCCTTTTAGACAACGTTCGCTCGCTACTTCTTCATATCCGACTGTTTATCCTATACTAGCAATAACATATACATACTTCCCTTGCAATCTATTCCAACTGGAATCTGTTTACTCACAGTACTCACCGCATAAACCCAACATTGGAAACAATTACCCAAAAGAAGTCGGACTCTTCGTTCAATTTTTAAGGCTGAATTCAAGAGTTAGAATTTTCTTTCTAGAATTCTCTTTCAAGGAAAAAATTTAGTTCTAATCTGAGCTGATATTTAGCAAAAGCCCAATTTACATGTAAAACATTACAGGATAAAATTAAGAACATCATGCAATTACTGGAAATACCTTTTCAGTAATCAGTGTAAACGATGTGGAAAACAAGAGGAAAAACGTAAGGCTCCTTTACGTCAAATACGTTAATTAGATCTGCTGAAGACGCGTTGTTGAAAAGGCAAAACCTCCGATATTAACGACGTGTGGAGATACGTTTCATGTCTAAGTAAGTAAAACTTTTCGTAGTTCTTCCTGCTTTATGTGGATTTGTTAACGGGAAAGATATAACTTCCAGAAAGTGTTTGTGAAGTTATACATGTAATGAAATAAGACCCATAAGAAAATAGAGTCGACTCTTACTGGAGGTATATGAAGAATTCTAGATTTTCTGGCCCAAAATTAGGGGGGGGCAACTTTCAACCGAGATCGAATATTACCCGGGTAAATACGGTAATTAAGGTACACTCAAGCAAACTAATATACACAGCAAGTTCCATTTCTTTCGATATCTATGATTAATACGTCTCAGAGGAATAATTTTGTGACGAGGCAACTTCTGTAATAAAAGCGTGGCAAAGGAAGTAGGAAGATAAAATTCTCAAGTTAAAAATGGAGTTCAGACTTAATAAATTCTTACCGTGGATACACTTTAGAAAGATCTATGGCCTCAATATTTCTTGTCACCTTCTTGAAGCACTCTTTCTCTTCTTAAACATTGCAAGCATCTTCCATTAGTAGAGATATTATGAAATGTCAGCGCATAAAATTGATCAATGGCACGGATATATATAGAGGCCTCTTCCACAGGGAGATGAGCAGAAGCCCGGCAAACTTTCGAAATTTTTTACTCGGCTTTAAAAAAAGAAACTGCTGCGATAGTAAAAATGGCTTACATCAATCTATCACCATCAATAACGTTAAGCTAAAAGTGAGCTATGATAACTTACTATGTATTCGTTAAGGTGATACAGGAAACCAGAAATCACTTCCTTTGACTGCATGCTTTACTTTATCGATGTATTATAAATATTTTTGTTTATTACCTGAGCAAATTGGTGTAGAAATCATACCATAGAATGGTATGTTATATAATGATATGGAAATATGATATAGAATCTAATGATATAGAGTCACCACGAAACTTATTTTGTTTAATAAATTGGTATACTATATTAAGCCGTTCCTCTCAAGGAGATTTTTGTGTTATTAACTACCACAAAGTTAGAACTGATTCTGTGTCATTCATATACTGCATAATTCTTGTCTTAGCTTTTAATGCTCCATTTCTAGGTCTCAGAGAAATGCTTTCCTCTGAACTTAAAATTACCATTAGAAATGTATATTGTTCTCCTGCATTGGTGTCGTTTTTACCAAATAATCAATACCTAAGTAATTATCTAGGCATTATAGTCAATACCAAGATGTAGATCTATACAAAGTCTTTCCTTTCCTTTATTTGCTTAATTCCACCTTATCCTTTTATTCGTAGTTAAAAGGACTATGGGTTTGAGGTATGGGGATACTCGTTAGCGTCAATATCATCCAATCGAAAATTATATTTAAACTGATGCAAATAACGGTTAATTTTCAATAACGGCGGGATTCCCTTTGAAAGATACCCGATTCTGTAAGTTTATATTGAAGTTAACGAGGCTCATAATTTCTTCTCTGTTGAAAATTCAAATCTACATTGACGTAGAAAAATCAAGGACGAAAGACACTAAATACACCTTTTCCTGTATTACGTGAAAAGTGAAGAGAAGTTTCAATTTCGCCCATTATAATTATATATTAACTTATATATGGATGAAAAAGAGATAGACAAGAGAACGCCATAAAACATCCTCTGCAAATACGACGATCGAAAGTTTGACTCGAACTTCCAAGGAATCCTTTTTCATGTCTTTTCAGATTTCTTCCGGCGCTGGAATTTGGAACTTCGTATAAACATGGAACTCTATTTTAGCCATGGCATCTGAAAAGCATTCGTTATTTTCTGAAATTCGTGATGAATGACAGCTTAAAAATGTTCGCTATAAATTCCTTACTCAATTATTATTACGGTAGTCTTAATATATTGATTTTTGTGCCGTTCAGATACATTTTGCGCTGAAAAATCTAACATACTTTAAATATTGAGTTGCAAGACTCGACTTTGTAGTTTGGTATGAAGAACTCATGTCCTTCGCAGCTATTCATCTACATGACGGGGGCTGAGACTTTTAATTGTACACTGCTCTACCTTAAATGCGAATGCTAGTTAATACTCCGATGATTTCTTTATAAGAATATGAAAGCAGCCACATGTTACTCAAGTACAATATTAGTGATAATTTAAGTGGTTTACATAGGATACTATTTGTTCGCTATTAGACATAAACAAAACAAAAGCATAACAACATAAACAAAAGCATAACAACATCATAGTCACGTCAATAACTTTTGTACTCACGATAAAGGCCGATATTTGACTGGGAAGTATCCCATAGAACTGCGGGCATGTATTGGCAATATGGAGGTGAATCACCCAATATCACAAAACAAAATCCTCGTTCTGTGATGTATCACGTGACTTTTTCATCGCATACTTTATTAACTTGGCTGGAAAAACCGAGAGTATAATGCATGAGAGCATTCGGGGCTTAAGGTCCTCCACCAGCGAACTTTGTATCTCTCGCGACACCAAGACTATCACCCACAGCCGTTGCTGAAAGTCATTTTCCTCGTTCCTCGGGATATCAGCCCAAGGGGCAACATTTGCCCTCCAAAAGTTCTAAATGGGAAAAAGAAAGCCTCGGAAAAGGGTTCCACATTTTTCGGGCCGAATCATGTCGTCGAAGAGGATCCGATAAAAAAAGAAGAGCCCTCTGCTTTGTGAAAGCGTTCATTAACACACAAATATCAAAGTACTTTGCGTGGAAAGTATCTTGGACCAAAAAGAAAATCTGGTCGCGGGTGGCTGCGAAGTGTTCCATTAAGCCCACAAAGAAAAAAAGGCGAAAAGAAAAAGTATGGAATAGGATTGCGATCTAGCGAAGTTTTCATGCCTGGGGATTTATAATTTATGCTAAGAAGATTCGGGGATGTGCTTCTTTCCTCAAACACGACAGACAGACGTTTCAACCATTAATTATCAGATACGTTGATAATTTTTTTTGCGAAAGGTGTTTTTAACGATATTTTCTTGAATAACGAGTCATGTAACATTACTGTCTAAATAAAATAATTTCCGATACATAAGAAAAGGTAATCATTCTGTATGGTAATCAGTCTGAAGGCTGCAAAAATAATAATAAAATCCTCCATCCCTTTGCCGTCTAAAAGAATTCTAAAGAGACAACGAATCTTATTAGGCAAGATGAGGAGCGAGTAAGTTTGTCCTCATTTTTCGTAGTAGTAGTAATATTAAAAGTGTATCGACAGGGAAGGTCTATTCATATGTGAGCTCCCACCGAGAATCGAACCCGGGACCACTTTCACCGAAATTCAACGCGTTATCCACATTGCTATACGGAGCCATCCCTCGCTTTTCTCGCTGAGCTAAAATAATACAAGAGGAACAAACGCAGTGTATGTGCAGCAAATTGTAAAGTGAATAACACTTTCCATTATATTTAAATTAAAATGAACTACATAGGCACTAAATAGCGTCACTCACTACCCCGTGTCTCTCATAATATCTTATTAATGATCACTGGGATAGAATACATAAAAGACACATTTTCTTCTGCCCTCCACTCAAAGACGAATGAAAATTTCATCAAGATATGTAGCAAGCGGGAAGCATGATTTAGTAAGTAATGTATAATCAAAAATGCAGTACCCACAAGATAGTTTAATCCGATATCCAGCTTTTAAGGATGACGTAAACCATAATTTATATTGTATCCAAAACATTTGAAATAGTGACATGAAATCCAAAAACAAAAATACGCAACTTCTTAATTACTATTTAGCAAATACTACACGTGTTTTCGTAGATTTATTCATAGTAGGATTATGTCAAATACGATATAGTCTTAGAGAAAAACTAAGATATTCCTCATCTTAAATCTTAACACTGGTGGGAGACGGGAGATATTTCCTTAACTATGTTAAACTTGGGAAGATTCCCAAAATTCCGAGAAAGGTGTCAGCCGTATAGTGGAGCTATAATTTCCCGGTTTCGTTTTCTACTCGAAAATCCTCAAACTTCATTTTCTTCTTCAGAAGAAAAACTGTATGATAAGGGCTGGCTACAGACAGTATGCAAGCGAGGAGCGGTTTAGAGGCAAGTGTTTCTGTCGTATACACTGAGTTACATTGTTCTAAAAATCAACACTATCAGTAAAATAGCTTAGCGCTGTATACCACTAGGAGAGGATCAATTCTATATAAATTCCACTAAATGTGTGGGATATGGGCTGAGATGAGAGATGTTACATCTACATCTACTTAAGTACCCTGCAAGCCGCCTTCCGGCGTGTGGCGTGTTACATTCGAAAGAAAAAAAATACAACGGACTATTTTACTAGCTATTACAAGTCTCTTCCTATAAATAGAATAAATTCTATGGAATACTTTTTAAGTTTTCAACATTCGATATAATTTTAAGTCAAATTAATTATTACTTTACTAATTTCGTATACTTCCATTCTATCTCAGCCTTACCTGTGAATGTGATATTATGCAGTACAATGAGATATGTTAAAACAGGATTCTTCCTGATTACCTATTACTGAATGCTTTGAACAGTATTAATTATAGAGATAATTGCGCTGAACCTACAAAGCTTTAATCATATTCTGGAGTAGAAGGATAGAGTAAACTACCTCATTCTTTTTGTCTCAAGGCCTTATTCACCTTCCATTGCAAATTAATAGCTGATGAGGAACGGTAGGAAGATTAGGCTTATAACTTTAAAGATACCTATTCAACGAATTATGGTAGAAATTGAATTCTAAACTATAAAAAATACATTCACAACATTGCGAATCTAAGCGATGCAGTAATTCAATGAACCATTATCATAATAGCCCTTAATCTTTACTTACTTGGAGTGTCCCAAGACGCCCCCACGTAAATGCTATTATGAATACCTACTGGACTAAGGGTTAACAACCTTAATCTTGCTTTTAACCTCAATCGTCCTCTTATCTCTTCCCTTTTACATCTACTTTGCATATTCACTGCGGTTCATTTATCAGAGCCTTGTGCAATAATGTGCCCATCATCAGCGAGATGGTTTCAGGGAAGGGATATGCGTATGAGCAGGTGAAATGATACGGTGTGCATTTCTCATTGGGGAGATCTCCTTCATTTTGGTCGAAAAATGATAATGACGTGGAGGGGTTCAGAGAAGCGGAAGAGCTGCGATAGGAGAGCCAAGAGAGTGGAAGCGAACGCATTCCATCGTCTCAAAAGCGGCTCTACCTCGACCTATTATATCTACTATGTGAAAAGACTCAAATTATGAGGGGTATCAGAGACTCGATGCATCACCGAAGCGAACCTACGCATTTTCACGGATCGTGATAGAGAACTTACGGAAATATTAACCATTTGTTTTATTCGCGAGAATGATAGAGCAGCTAACGGCAATAAAATCCTGTCATGGAAGAAGACTCACTACGTAAACCATAAAAGCAGTTTGTAAATATGTTTTCGTCTTCCGTGGAGATATTTTCAGGAACCTCAACGACCGACTTATACGATAAGACCGTGCGTGCCTTGGCAGTCTTCCCTTACGAGATCCGATGATTAATGAAGAGAACAGTTTCCAATGAGAGATGATTTGTTTCATTTGAGAAGAGAAATCATGGCAGTAGACCTTAAGTGGTGAACTTGCAGACCTTGCGGATTTTTTTAGAGTTCAGTGGGACGTTTACGTACCCCAAAACTGATTTCAATTATTTCCTTTCAAAATTTCGTTCATAATTGCAAGTTCACCTACATCTATACCAACGTATGTATCTCGCAAGCCTACTATCGGCATGTGTTAGCCTACGGGGTTACCACCTCTTCGGGATTGACGCGGAGTCTCCGGATCTCTTCCAGGAACGAAATCTCTTCCGGGTACGAGAACAAATAATCAGGATCAGAACTCCTTTTTGTTTTATTAGGACAAAATATTGACTGCAATGGTCAAATATGAATTCATAATTAAAGGTATACAATACACAGAATACAATCTATTTTCAATTTGGATGGGCAACTTAGAAGCCTCTTCTAAAAGTCTCCACAGGGATCTCCGTGGTCGCGCTTCGCAAAAATTATTCTTAATACTAGACAGCTCAATACTAAGCCAGTAATCAAATCTCTTGGTTGAAAGCGGAAATCTCCGGATTAATGAGAATTTTGATCTGTTAACCCCGTTAGCCTACGTTAGCTTGGAGATCAAACTCGTTTCCCTTCGTGCTAATCCGGTGTTTCATATTTGCATGTAGGCAATCGGTCGACTAAATACGGCAAGATAACCTGTATGTGGTCTCTTATGCACCGTAATGGTACATTCATTCTTCTGATTAGAAATGCTTCCCCACCCGCTATGAAGAAAAAGACGCAGACAATATAAAGACGAGAATTTAGAATGAACGAACTGATAAGACAATTTTGCTATCTTGGATGCGTAATTACTAATGACAACTGATTCCTAATGGAATAATTGCCCTAACCAAATAAGATGATCAAGAGAAATCTTCCGATGCGCAAACATTTAGATTGGACTGTGAAAATATTTCAAAAACCTTTCACTTTAGCCCTTTGCTCTACCCAACACTCTATGAAAGTGAATAACTGAATATGAGAAAGATTAATAGTTCCCACGTAGAAGCAATAAAAATGTGAATATAGAGAAGGTTACTAGAAATATGTTTAGTGGAATGAAAAACGAACGTTGAAATGCAGAAAGACAACCGGTAAATGCGATTAGAAAAAGTATATGAAGGAGGAATAAAATCCAGAAGAGGATAGAAGTGCATGTTTGCTAAAGACTCAAGGAAAGGTAGATGAAAAGATTTTCTGAATGCAGGACACAATGATTAGCTATTAGATTATAGTTAGATATAAGCAAAAATTACGACTATCTTGTGGAATGAGAAGAATATTTACAAGGAATTGAAGTTTGAAAAATACTGCACATACTGATGAAATAGGAGCTTCAGAAGTGTTGAAGAAGATACACGAAAGGAAAAATTTGATAAGAGCTGCAAGACGTAACAGGATAATGGATAGGATGCGTTCTGCAAAACGACTGCTTAGACTACAGAATTCCTCATACATTCGCAGATTATTTCCATAAAACTGAAGAGACGCTAAATTTTCTGGTCTGAGCTCCGCAGTAGGAAAACCGTGTTTTTCACTTTCTCTTTGACTAACTAAGTGGTTGTGGATTTCCCAGCTTATATATCTGCAGAGAGTTCATGGGATGTTAAACATTGTCTGTGTATATTTACGTTTCGAGAGATTCTAAGGACAATCCTTTCGCAGACAGCTTCTTCGAGGAAGTTTACCGCGGAGCAATTGTTTTGATACAGTTCCAAGTGGCAATTTCCCCACAACTTAAAATCTCGTTGGAATTGCAAATTAGGCAATCCTCTTTCTCTGATAAGTCTACTTGAATTTCCTCATTAACGGTAAGCATTTGTGCTCATGGTAAGTACCTTTTAGGTGAATGTAAAATTCGATAGAAAACGTTAAAGCGTAATCACATTTCTCCCGAGGCAGCTCAAGTCGTGAAAACACTTATTGTAGCAGTCGTTACAGTTTTGTTCATGTTACATCCAATCCCAATCTTTTTCATTGCAGTCTTTCTATCCCTGAATCATAAATAAAACAAACTTTTTGCGCTAAGCGACTGTCGTTGAAATACACTTACAATAATAGAGTACTTAACATATGTTTATACTTGTGATAAGAACTAATAGTAAATGTTGTGGTAATTATTTAATATAAAGGGCTATATTAATTCCACAGAAAATATTACAATGAAATGACAGGAGTTAACCGGTCTCGGCGAAGTTACGCCATCATCAAACTAAGATCTCCATTTTCACCCCACCAACTAATAATTTTGTTAATTTTCCTAAATGATTTAAAAATTAACTTCTTTGACGACTGCAGGGGCTGCAGACGACTGCCCTGGGCCAGGGGAAGAGGGGGCCAAGTGGGCCTCACCTGGCTCAGGTAAAATAATTAATAAATCAAATCAAATC
>KZ308791.1:79724-159250 GCA_000376725.2 Ladona fulva
CGTAAGATCATATTAACTCAATATATTTCTTACCATTATTTATAATATTTATTCTACTGTTTTCAAGACATGAAAGCATACTTTACGTATATTTCTTATAGAAAAATATAAGAACTGGTTATCCCCGTTTACTTATGGGACTTACGTATGGGATAATTCATGAAATCAACATTCAACAATGGCCTTAGTCGTCAAAGAGATGGGTTGTTAATTTCCGAAACATTTTACCAATTTTCCGTGTATTTTATCAAAGTTCTCGAAATTTCGAATTTATGTGAATGTTTCACGACTAAAATAAGATTCTATGATCATTTTCCTTTCTTGTGACACTTGTCTCAATTTCGTAAGACCATTATTTCTAAATTAACTATGTAAAAGAAACAACTTCTCCATGTAACGAAAACGTACTTTACGTACATCTCTTATGGAAACGTATTATGGGCTCCTAGGTTCGAACCTGGGCCTTTACAAAGATGAGAATAGTTTTCCTGGGGGGTTCAGCATCGTAGAAACACAATGCAGTTTGTTTCAGATCTCTAAGTCAAGTCATTTATAATAAATATCATAAATATAATAAATAGGGGGACGGACAGACGGACGGGCGGACAGACATTTGCTTTTTATATACATGATTACTTATTGGTCCATTAATGATAGAAGTATATGGTATTTTGATTTGGCTAGTCTAGTCTAGTATGATTATCCAATGCCTGAAGAGACACCAGAGATTTCTCATGTTTTGAGTTCCTAAGATCAATTTTCAACGTGATTCCAATGCCGACCCAATGTTTCCATAAATTTGCATCCACTCACTTACCAATCGAAAACGAAAATAAACTGATTTTACCGGTTTCGACTCACTAGAAACAATCCCAAAAGTTTCAGCATAAAGTAACTTTATTCGAACTGTAAGCGATTCGAATCGTTGAAATGAGTAACTTTCGCGTCACCTGAAATAGATCACGTTACTCGAAGGCGTGCCCACAGGTTAGGGCAAGATGAAATGAAAAACCAGTTACTCTCCGTTGCGGATCCTACACGGAAAAGCTCTTATGGAGTCCTTTTTTCTGGACCTAAGTGAACAAGAAAAATGGACGATCGAGGGATTAAATGCAGGAAGAGGGACGGCGCATTAGTGAAGAGGAATCGGGAAGGACTAAGGTTGTCGGAAATGTGGAATCGCCTCACAGTTGGTAACCCTGGGAAGAAGTACTCCGATAAAACTGAGATGATCAGATATTACAGCTTCTCTCAAATTTCAGAGTCAGTTGACTGGAGCAATATAGGTGAAGAGCTTCTTGACCTGGAATAGCCATCGCATCTTAAAATAGTTTATTGCATTGCTGGAACAAATATTATTTTAGATATAAATATTATACACATACATATGCATCTACTTTGACACTCTTTGCGGCTTTTCTACAGACCTTAACTGAAATACGACGAACTTGCGAATATAAATTATGAAACTCAAACAAATTATCACAACATTTATCATCTTACCACCTTCCCGTGTTAGAATGGGATAATAAAGCTTTATTTTATTTAAATTTAGCTATTATCGTAAAAAGAATGCGATACTTACCGAAGCTCGTGATTGAAAGTTAACTGTAGATATACGCTTTCGCATGGGTTTACTTTGAAATATTGTAAGGTAATTATGTACGGAAAAATTATAAATGTAAAAATATCCTTTCAACTGTGATTTATCTTTTACGTAGCTATTTCGATTCGCTAAGGATGACGGCAGAGAAAATGAAGTGCAAGATTACAGTTAATGCAAAATTTTAGAGTGAATGTATTGCGTAATTTTGTAATTTGAATTCTTTTTACGTCTTTTGATATTTAACACGTTTTTATTACACTTCTTCGTTGGCGCTAGCCAACGTAAAAGTAATAAAACGCGTAAGTAAAACGTGTAATAAAAAACGCTACGTTGGTATTTTACCACACTCTTTGAGAGTATATTATTATTACTAATTACTATTACTATTTACTTACTAGTACATTACTATTACTATTACTAGTTACTGTTTTCCATTCTTTTAGCGCCGAGGTCGTGGCTTACTAGTACCATACCAATGCCTAAATGGATTTTACGCAAATACTTATCAAGCAAAGGGGACTTGTGCTGAACGTGAAGATCTAGATGTAGTGCGGTAATGTAAAATATCTCATCGCTACTCAATGCAGTATGCCTGCTTATAATAAATGGTCAAATAATTCTTCTTTCACATACGACCAAAGAAGGTCATGCAGTTTGCGGTTATTTGCACAGGTGGAGATCGATCCAGAGAATGCGACTGGCAATTAGCCAATCTAACATCTTCTAGGTCGGTTTGACATCATTCCGACTTGAATCTAGGGCTCGAATATTCCTCAATCGTTACGGAAATTCATAATCAATGCATTCGAGATGACACACACGTCTTAAAATACGAAGAGTCTACGAAGGGCAAATCTAAATTCATTGATGAAAAGCCACAGTCACAAAAAAAATTCCTTTAAGCCTGGGTTCGCAGATTTCCAATAAACGGATAATTTCGTTTTTTTATGTATTTTAATTCTGAACCAGAACGAAATCCTGAATGTTTTGATCAATAATTTTAGTTTCGAGGAGAAATTGAAAATATTTTGTTCTGAAGACGGGGTACTTTCTGTGTAATCACAAATCTAGCTCGCGTACACGATGATATGCAAGAGGCCATGACATTTTTAATCTTGCTTCCATAATTTTGGGAACGGTTGCAATACGTTGAAAAAAGAGTTTGGATCCTTCCAAAACAACTAAGGAGTTCAAATCCCTCTGTTTGACACTCAATGATCAATTTCCAACTGCATTTTAGTTTTCTAACAATAATAATGATTAAAATTTATAGGGATTTAAGATGGATTAGAACGAAATGAATGATTTGGCGGGTGATTCGAAATTCAGATTTTTATTTGCCGTTTAAAACTGGTTAAAAATGAAAAATCAATTTTAGAAAGTTATTGAATTAGATGAATATAAATGTTATAAGGCTTGACAAAAGTATCTATTTTCAGTACTACTCTGATGAGGGAAGATTTTAACAACGGTTTTGTCTCCATGCTATTTAACTACTACTGAATAGGAAAAGCATTCATGATTTTAAAATTGCTAAACGAATTAATCGCTAATTTTTTTGCATTCGTATTTACTATTTTAGATCGGTCCGATTTCATAAGAGGGTGAGGAGTAACTATAAAAGCTGGTTCACACTTGAGGTAATCTAATCGAACACATTAAATGTACTTAGAGAATTGATAAAACACATAGCAAACAAAATATAAAAAGATTAGTACATGAAAATGTATACAAATATAAATTTACGACTTTAGTCAATCAAGAGTGAAGGGAAAACTGAACAGTCCGGTATTCACTACAGTTGAAGGGGAAATGTGAGCTGCTTTTAAAGAGAGGTACAAATGGCAGTGTTTATAGAAGTGAGCTTGCGTTTACCTTCATACGTGGTAGCAAAAATTAGGTATGTCAGGAGAGGCGTATGAGCAACCCGAATGCAGTTGAAATGATCCATGCCTTGAGCAAGTGCGGTAAAGGCAGTGGATACCGAGTAATGAATGTGTAAAGAAAGAATCCGTGAACATTATGAAGAGTATAGCTAAGGCACGTCAGTTTGAGCATATGGATGGGATGGAAGAGAAATGAAACGTGGTTTGAAAGGGAAAGGAAGGCCAAGAGATAGCTGGCTAATTGGTGCTAATGAAATCCTTGGAGAAGTACAATTATTCAACAGAATGCAAGTAAACGGGTGAAAACGTGAACAGATAAGTCTGAAGCGAATGTTCTGTTTGGATAGTAAAGTTTGGAGAATTGTGGATAAATGAGGGTATGACAAGGATGTATATGTATGGGTAAGGAAGAGCTTGCTAACCAAGAAAGACGCATGGGTACGCATTAAGGAACCACTAAGAAAACCGTTCGCTGACAATACATACAGGGACTCCTACTTAGCTGAAATACTGCGTTAAGTAGAACGAGGAAACCATTTCTGATTCTTAGCTTCGCGTTCAATGAGAAAGGCAACTTCCCTTTAACGTATAAGCCATGGTTTACTCTCATGGTAAATTTGAAGCAATTAGTTGCGATAAGAAAGGGGAAATTATTTAAATGCGTTTTTTTACTCCTAATAATCCGTTTGGATTTGTGACCCCTTTCTCGCTGACCCTTTATCTAGAGAAAGGGCAGCTTCTTCTCGATCAATTCCATTTTCGCTCTTCAGCTGTTAACCTCTCCCCTCTCCGAAGGCCCTCCGACGGCAGGAATTCTAATTACTCCCGCAGCTCACTAAACTCTCTCCCACAACTCGGAGGTGCCACTGTTTCTGGTTACTGTCTACACGTTAGTTTCTCCCTCTGGTTGGCGCAAAGGTTTAAGGGGGGTAATGGCAAGAGAAGGTTCTGCTCCATCGTTGTATTCAGAGAAGAGTTGGACATCGAATAGGGATGAATGTATGCACTGGGATCTACGAACATAGCTCGGAAAGTCTTCTCGAAAGTTTCCTCGTTGCGCCAGCAAATGCTGTCTATAGTTCTAAGTAATTACTGAAGCGTGTGATACGAGTATATGTAAATACTTTTATGATATCTGTTGATATGCTTCATCCTGTCATAAAAGCATTTTTTCCACTTTATTGCCTTAAAATTGTGCTGCACTAAAATAGGCCTGGATACCAAATTTTTAATTTGGTTTTCGGTAGCACAAACAATATTAGTTATTTTAACCAATATAAGGACGAACATTTCAGATATAAACTTAAACAATCCATAGTATTTCGTAAGGATGGCCTCTAGTTTTTTCCTTTAACTCACATTTACTATTAAGATTTGCCTTTTATTAAATTAAAGAAAGTATTGAGTCAATATTTAATGCAGAGATAGAAAGCTAAGAATACATATCAAAATTATACACACAACTTCGATGTGCAACTTCAATGTGAAGAACAGACGAATGTCAAAAGCTTCGCATGAATAGGAAAATATAACCAATATTTCTGTTTGTAACGTTACTTCTTAGAAAGTGCACTTTTACTGCGTCTTACGATTTTCCTTATCCATC
Source organism: Ladona fulva (assembly GCA_000376725.2). Taxonomy (NCBI): domain Eukaryota; kingdom Metazoa; phylum Arthropoda; class Insecta; order Odonata; family Libellulidae; genus Ladona; species Ladona fulva. The sequence goes on from KZ308791.1 coordinate 84,823, forward strand.
CGGTATTTCATAATTACAGAAAAATACACAACAAAATTGAGGTGAAAGTTCGGCATACTATATATAGCGTGGACAAAATGTTTTGACTATGAAGAATTAGGGAAGGGAAAATAAAGTGTGAATATTAGGATAAAGAAAAAATTAAGAAAACTAGCGATAAATAGAAAGCCATAAAAATAATCAAAATAGAAATTAAAACAATTTCCTCACTTCCTACGACGTATTACCAACGATAATAGACGTTAACTAAAGGTAAAAAGGAGATCAGCGCAGGCAAAATAATCCTTCCAAGGTTAGAGAAATTGACCAGCAAAAGAAATATACAAACTTAAGGTGAAAATTAGTAAAATATGTGCCCGGAGTACGGTGCTGTGTAGATTTAAATGTTTAGTGTTATAAAAGAGGAAACTCTTCTACCGTGATAGGTGCATACATATTCATACATTCTTGAAAACAAAGTAACCTTGGGGAATTTCCCGTAAGGACTCTGAGATACTGTACACTTGGTTAATCTTTCATCATTGTATACATTTACTCCAATCCTATTGTCTCAAGGGTCAGTTTTAAGTAATGCAACGTATAATAAAGTGCATATGTCTGTGACTGTACTATGAACCCAGGAGATGGTATAAACCTCTCATCAAACAACTGCCTGTCTGTGAAGCCATCAGCCCGAGGGCCGGCAGGATACTTAATACCTCCATTCCCTCTCCCAAAAGCTTTGAAGAGGGAATTAGGCTTACTATGAAAGATGAGGAGTGAGCTAATCTGCTCTCTTCTTCCTCACTAATTATGATCCAGAAAAGCATTATTGCAATAAATTGAAGTTATTGGAGTACAATGACCATATGAACAGTTTTCATAGAATTTTATGAGGAATGACTAAAACGATTTCCATTAATCAGCACCGCTTATACCTCAGTAACTTAAAAATTATTACAAGCATGAACAAGACTGTTAAAAAGATAAGAAAGATGCATCTTCTCTATCCTGTATCAAAATAATAATAAAATTGTTGCAATGACCAAGATATCTAATGGGGAATATCTATTGTAATATAAATACGAACATTTGTATACATAATGAAGTACTTCATCATGACCTCAAACGTAATTCTGAAGAAAAACATTATTTACAGATAGATATCCTGTGGCAATTCCAAAGAAAACATCCATGGGTAAGAAAGTAGAAGAAATGAAGAAATCGAACTCCCCTGAATTCGAATCTTATTTAACTTTCCGGAAATTCCATCCCTCGAAAGCCTCCAAAGTGATTTCCGACTCGATTGACGTTCTGCCCAAGTTATCCTATTCCGCATTCTTCCGAGAAACATTCTAATTCTCGAAATTTTCATCCATCATCTTGGAGCAAAAGCGCAAAATGTATTCCTCGAAAACGGAACACACGATTCCGAAAACTTATATAAAGCGATAAGGCACCCTTCTCTCGCTGCGTCCTCTCGAAGTTTGGTCCCATCATTCCCAAGTAATCCAACCCTTCATCCTCGGCTTTCTTCTCAGATTCTCCCTTAAGTCCCTCACCAAGTCTCGGCCCAAATCCTATCTCGACGCTCACAAACAAATGCACTCAACCATCGAACCGTGTGCGAACGATAATACTGGTATTTTACTATACACAATACGACGAACTCTATATAGTAGAATAGCGGCAACGTAAACGCATACATAATGTAGCAAATGTTTTCCCTTTCTATTGTTCCAAACTTTTTGGTGATCAATCTATCAATTACATTAGGTACATACATAGTTCAACGTATCGAATTAATCGTTCGCGAACGATCTATCGATTAAATTTGTTATACAATCGATATGTATCGAATAAATCGATAAAGAGCGATTCATGATTAAAGTCGATAGATCAAAAACCGAATTAATCGATAGATTGATCATCAATATTATCGATAGTAGATACTGCAACGTACAGATAACTTTAATGAACGAAAACTTCACTTTTTAAAACAATAAGAGGTGATTGCGCCCGATGAAGCTGTATGTTGAAGCCTTTTCCTGAATTTATTTGAACATTTGCACAATCACTACATATATCTCACTCTTTGATTAATATACCTACGCCAATTCCCGTCAGCAACCCACTAATCCAAACAGATCTTTTTCGGTCCACTCCATCTTTATTACCACTAACAGCCATATTATGATCAATCATAATTACTTGCTTCTATCCACCCTTCCAAGCTAATTGGAAAGGCAACCTGAATATAGCTCAACAAGATCCAGATGGAAATTATAGTTATCTACAATATGAAACAATATATACTTTTTTTCCATATGTGAAATATCTAACGATACACAAAAGCATCCGGTGAAAGAAACCAAAGGTCTCCTTTAGTCACGTTCACAGTATTCAAATTCAATACAACCAAGTCCCATTTAAAAAGAACGCAGAGTTGAACAACTGTATAACTAAATTCGTACGGGAAAGATCACTATGAGCGCTTAGAAAACGACGAAGAAATTAAAGCCTTTGAGCGTACAGAGCAGACGAGATCATCGAAGAAGTTATCGAAGAGTTGGAGGGAAATTTCAGCCTCGCTTGAGAACAGAATATTTATTGTATTTGGTGCGTAAGTAATTTTGGGTAAGCGTGATTTTAGAGTTACTGAACGAGAGTAGAATTATTCGAGATGGAAACATTAGTACCGCTTGGAATGCCACCAAACTTAATACGGGAAATAAGATTCAAAAGAAAATGCACTTCAGAACAGCCTGGACTGGGAAGCAATTTGGACTCATATGAAGCAGTGATAAAACAGAAGGCGTATGGTGCCTGAGGAAATTTTTGGAAGACACGTTACTCGTATAGAAGACAAAGGAAAAGGTAGAAGACAAAGGACACATTTAAGGAATCAAACGGGTAATGGAGAGGAAAAAGATAGTATTACTCAGTTGGAATGATATGGAATATCTATGAATATCACATGAATAGACTCTTCTTGCAGCAAGTAACAGAGTAAATCATGAGTTCGTCAATTTATCTTCGTAAGTAGGAATAGGAATGTATGAAAAAATGTTCAAAAGGTTATTAATGTAACTGATATTGACCTCGATTAAGACGCGTTTGAAAAGGTGATAACAAATAAGGAAGAATTAGAACGAAGTGGAAAAACAAAATCTTTAATACGAAATATTTGTCTCTAGGGGAAGAATTGCAGGATTTCCTGCGGGAACTACACATCTATGGACCAAGAATTGTGGATGGATATCGTAATAAGATTATTCCACAGTAAAACTAAATTATGAAGAAAAAAAGCAAAATAGGAATATAAACAAACAATAAAGCAAAGCGGGAGGGTTTATTTTCGAACGTGTGATTCTTTGGTATAGAAGAAATCAGTAGAATATTTTGAGCATATTTCATTAGTGCATAGGGCTCCCAGGTAGCCAAGTGGGCAAAGCGGCAAGTGGACTTTGGCGAAAGCGATCCCAGGTTCGATTCCCGGTGGAGGCTCACGTGCGAAATGACCTAAGTTGTCGAAGCACTTTCAACAATACTACTACTACTCCATTAGTGCGTTCTCCATATGCAGAAGTTTCAATTTTCAAATTTGACCATCCTAATACTCTCCTAAAATTAATAATCACCTTTCAATCTTTAGAGGAAAATGTATTTTATTAACTTTATCAGAATATCAGCAAAAATAAGACATCGAGATTAAATGAAGTGATCGACTAATCGAATTTTAAGCTGATGCCTCGGGAGATATAAGAGTATTTCAAAAATTCAAAGCGTTGATGTTACACGTCCCAATTTCATTTTATATTGAAAAGTACAAACTTTTACCAACTCTTAGGCGACGCTGGTTTCGGTGAAATGTTTATCAATTTCACCAAAAAGTAAATTTCTCCTCGGCTTTGCTTCGGAGCCGATTTTCAGAAATTTAGTTACTTAATTGGGTTGATAATTATAGTTAGCAGAGAGGTCGCAGGGTACCTTCAGTGAAATTCATAAACCTAATTTCCTCACTTAATCCAAATGGAAAATTTCTACAAATTTAAGCCGTGAACAACGTTGTATACAAGCATAGTAATCTTCCATTATAAAACCTATCCCAACATACATCCGATATGAAGCGTCTATGATTTCGAGATATCCCTCGCAATTTTTTCGTTCACATTTAACTCCCATTATTCAAATTATTCAGATCTGAGACGAATATCTGAGTGAAGCCGATGGCTCCCTCCCCAACCAAGTGTGTACCCTCTCTGCAATCGGAGAGAATTTCGCGCTAAATTCGTTAGAAAAACGAACCTCCTCGGCCGCAAATTCAAAGCAGATGGGAAGTAAAAGAGGAGGGAAATGTTGGAATATATAGGTGAGAATTGTAGGCGGCTAATTGCATTCAGCTCCCGGCCAATTTCTGGTCCGAGGGAAGGGAGCATCAATTTAGCCCAAAAATTGAGTAACTCCGCCTGAAACTCTCGAGCAGACAGGCAAAGAGGATTTCAAGGATGGGATTTCCTCGCTACACAAGCAGATAATTAATTTGGAGGTGGATGTGGGCTGGAAAGGATGGACATTAGCGGAAAATTAAAAATTCGATACATTCTTGCGAGGAGCAGCTTAAGAAAAAGAGCATCAAGGAAGTATTTTACTAAATGAAGTTGCCGTTGGCGGAGAATTCTAATTAAATAATTAGTTGTCCAGTGATGAGGTTATTAGGTCTCTAAATAAACACGACCTCATTAATATTAAAAAACGTGCAAATTCACATCGGAAATTCTGTTATTAAAGTTCTTCCTCTACTGGCCACTGCTAATATCATCAAGCTTATTGAGAGTGGCTTAAACAAGAGAAACACGATAAAGTTTACATTAAAGCCATAAAATACGAAAGCAAGCTAAATAAAATGACCGAGCTGTGACTTACTGGGAGGACTTCCTCAACGTTCATAAATTCTTTATTCCCAGAGGTGACACTGACCGAAAGTTAGATTGAGGTGTTTACGTAAATATGTCAATTGAATCTAAAGCATAGTAAAACAAAGAAGAGGATTGATTAAAAATTTAGCGTAGCAACTGGAATAGCCATCGTTTGTCTTCCAAGAGTATTGCCACGGTCAATGTGACAAGTTTTGGGCTTCTTGCGAGATGTAAAGCGAGAAAACCTCTACAAGAAAGTTGAGTGAAAGATCAGTCAGACATTACTAAAAGACATACTAGAACTTAATATGCAACATAAGTGTAAACTCCAAGTAAAGAATTCTCTTTACTTGGAGTTTACACTTACAAAGCCACCACTAGACTGTGAGGTTAGCTGCGGCAACAACTTTTAATAGCAATAGCCATTTCAAGCGAGAGAGATGGAACGCATATCAAAACGAACGAATCGCAGAATCAACACTCACTTCAGGATACAGCACAAAGCAGCAGAGGTAGGGAGTACGACGGCGATAGACAATGCTGACGAAAAATCTTTGAAAGGACGATTTCAAAAACGAGGCATTCGGTCTGGGAAGTTCTCAAAATCGGTAGATTAGGCGATGTTTCAAAAGTTTAACAGAAAAACTTAATTGTCATTTTGCCGATAAAGCGGCGCAAGAGCAGGAGGAGCCTGGATAATCTCCTCGGGCTAACATATTGCTTTTAGCCGGGTCGCTTTATCTGGGAGAATGGCGAGCTTATATTTCACCGGTTCGAGGGGAAAGAAAAGGATCGAATCGAGGGGAGTGTTTTGTGGCCGACTAAGAATGCGCCCACGGAAACAATCCGGAATATTCATAGGCATTCCTCGCCCGAGGGTCAAAGGTGAAGGGATTTACAGATATGGAGGGAGAGAAATAGGGAGAATAAAGACTGATTCTCTTTCATCTGAAGCAAAGTGAGAAAAAGGGAATTACTGCGAGAACGGTGGAGCAATTTAGTCGACACGGCTGGACATCAAAGTATCTCCTCGGAAAACTTTCCACGATACGCAGCATTTTCGTAGCATTCGCTGAGTTATAAAATCAGATCCTTTGCATCGTAGGGCCGTGTTTGTGAGCAATGGACGGCGTTGGAAAATCAGTGACCTGTGCTATAATAACATAGCAGCGAAGAGTAGGTATCGTTGGCTTAGAAGATCTTTGGAAATTAATGTAGGCCAACAGAAATTGAAATACCGGGAAAATGTAGGAATGAGGTAATTGAAAGAGGTTGATACTGTTATTGAATAGATTTTTTTCATATTGAATATTTTTATAAGGCAGATTTCATGTTACGAAACGTTTCAATTATTGTTACTCTTTACAATTAGAGAAATGAGCTCAAAGATCGATGAGATTTGAGTGACATTCGGGATTATTGAATTGCTTGTAAAGTAAATTAGAAAATTACTCGATAAATAAACGGCTACCTATAATTTTATTACGCATTGATAGATTTGAGTGGCCTTCAGGATTAACGAGTTGCCTATCAATTACATTAGATCATTACTCGATAAATAAACGACTGCTTACAATAAAGATGTTTAGGTTCACGCACTACCCAACTGTATGTATAAAAACTGGGGGACGGATACATTCGCAAGTAAAGCCTGGGAAAGTATTTTCTATTTTTGCGTCTCTGAGGTCTTGGAAATATAATCGACCTGGGGAAGTTTAGTAGGAGTTGAAAAGAAATGTTTGTGAATGTAACAAACACCGAATATTGGAGGTACACTAGTGTAGAGGATAATACTAACAGGAAAGAATGCTTATTCAATGGTATGGTCCAAGAAGGATATAAAAACGTATTTCACGAGTATATACCCTTTGTTTCTCGAAAGCTTGACTAGAAAACATCATAGTAAATTGCTTAACTGAGGGTCCAAAATAATTAATCTGTCATTTGACATCGAAAAACAAGAGACCTGGAATTGCGTCAGAACAGACCTTCAAAGGAAGGTAAAGTTTAACAAAGTTAATGCTTAAATTAGAGCGAAGGTAATTTATTTGAAAGAATACTTCTAATTGGATAAAATTTTGATGAACGTGACTATTTTTTATATGAAATTCGCCATTTTACTTAACTGAAACTTTTATTCAGAGTACAAATGAGGTAATTTAGTTTTCTTCACATTTATGTTCACTTTAAATTGAAGCCCTGGTGAATGAATAGGGTACATATAGAAAAGTAAAAATAGAAGGATATTCAGCGTTTATTATAGACAACACCTTCGGAAAAATTAACATAGAGGTTAAATTGATAAAAATATTAAGCGCTTCGAAGAAAGAACATGGGGCTTAAATTTTTCCGAATGGTAATCATTGAAAACACCTTTTCCCCAAAAAGTTTTAATTGGACTTGATGTTTTTTTATCCATCCGTGCGTACGTTAGTAAGCCTTTGCGATGAGGTTTTGAGCCGTGTGAATTAAAGCCGGAAGTTTTTTCACTGTACTGAGAAATCCATGTAAACACTGATGGATGTTGAGAATTCTTCAGCGTCCATCGCTGTTGAATTTCTGAACACTACTATATCAATAGTTAAGGAGGAGCTCTATTTTTATAAATAGAAGAATTTCATCGAAATTTATACTCGAAATGTTAAAAATATTTTTAAAACCAATTCAATTAATTAAAGAATATCTTAAATATAGTAAAATATTGAATTTATATTACGTGGAGGTATTTTATTAGAGTTTGGAAACTATGCGTTTTCCCAGAGTCACCAAGGCATACATATCATTTCCATAGACTTAGCATGTTTTTCTTTTCGCTTTCGTTAAACAGAAAATATAATGTACAAGTATTTTCAACTTTCAGAATCTCAGCCCTGAACGTATTCGTGTTGTCTACGATTTTTTCTAGAGAAGACATTAGGAGAAAGGGACAAAAGTCTTTAATTTAGGAACAACAGACTGGCGGATAAATTAGGTAAATTATTCTCAATCCAACTTCAGTGCTTCACTCTCAACGATAAATGGACATGCTGCCTTTCATCGTTGCATATATAAGTAAGAAATATTTCAGGACTTTTTCTTCTTTTTTAAGAAATTAAATTAAATGGAGCCTTCATCTAGTCAAACACTGACCAAAAAAGAGTAAATAATTCTTGCTCATAAACAAATAGTTGCCACTCCATTATTTCTCGGTAAGCAAGCAGTCTCGCCTCTTCCCAAATCTTCGATACTCTCATACCATGTAACTTAATTATTTGATCTTCGTAATGTTCTTTTCCTGGTTTTGTTATATTCAAACGTAATCTCTTTTTATGTATATAAAAGTGTATCTGTGTTGTGTTGTTTGCCTTTTAGAACTGTCTTAGCCTACAGTAATTCCTATGCAAAATTTTGTGAACTATAAGTGGGATTCGGAGGCTTTTCCCAATTCCTTTTTTTGTGGTGTTTATCCCTAAGTGCAAACTTAGGTTTCTAAACCCACAAAGTAGTTGTCATCTGCGCATTTTTATCAAGCGATCTCTTGCTATATAAATTTCATATGATGAAGGATTGAATTAAAAAAGAAACAAATCCCGTTCCCGCAACAATTAAGTCGTTTTATTATTTTTATTACACAATCCTTGCATTTTTCCTTCAAACTGTATCTTTTATTTTTATATTTTTTTCCTTTGTGAAAATAAAAATAATTTTTTGCTTCACTTTAGATTAATCCATTTGCTGATTATTTTCTGTATCGTAGAGCATTTTCATTTTATTCAACAAACTAGACACACTTCCCAAGAGGATTTCATTTATCATTTTCTACCACCAACTTGTCGATCTTCACCTCCCCTTTCGAACAGCTCCTATTTCCATTACTCCAAATCGGTCATTCCAATCTCATCCATCCTCTCCATATATCCAAACCAACGTAGCACACGTATTTCAAATCCCATTGCCTATATACATTCAAGGGTTAGAACCTTGGAATTCCGTGTGATACCCAGTATATGATCACCTTCATTCATTATGAGCTGGATTATGTTTATTCAAATGCGATAGCGAAGTTTATAACTAGGGAATTTTTATCTATTCTTAAATTGCGGGATTAAAGATATCGCTCATTCATTCAAGTTGGTAATTTAGACTTTTTCTTATTCCGCATACACTCATTTCCCGAGGGGAATTTACCTCGTAAATGTTTCTCGTGCAATATATTCCAACGGCTTATTTTGCTCACTCACGAAGGCTTACGGCCCTGGTAAGGTATCCGCAGTATCATGACAGAATGAAGGGATGCGGTATTTATAGTTATATCAAACGAAACTTTGGCCTTACAGTTGATGTGTATGTTCCGTTCACAGACACTTGACCCAAATTCCACCAGCCAAAACTCAGGTTCTACCTGAGAAACGAATTTCGTTTCGTGATAGTTCCTACGCATATCTATCTAATGTTTTCACCAGTACTGAATTCTCATTGAAATCACTATGTTTCCTTGTTTGGTTGGATATTTCATTGCTTTAGTCTTTCGTCGTTCCTTTTGGAGTATCGCAGAGGAATTCCTTAAGGGTTTTTGTCATATTTGGTGGCTTAAACCATTCCACAACACCTATTTCGAACATTGATCATCCTCAACAATTATCAGCAGTAATATAAACTATTAAACAACAACTATCAGAAATATTGTTTTTGTTGTTGGGTGCCGTACCAGCGACTGTTTGCCACACGTGAAAGAAACACGTTCTTTGAAAATTATTTGAAATCCTAGAAAACTACACATACTACATTACCTTATTGATAATATACAGTCGGCTGTTCAGCATTTGTCATGCCGTCGTTTACATTAATACATTCCCCTTTAAACATACGTCATGCATTAAGGGAGTTAACGTCTTCTCCAGCCAGCAGTGCAACGTGATATGTTATTCCCTGAGTGATCGTAGTTTTATCTTATTCTTGTTTTTAAGGAATACGTAGGCGGTGTTGGAAAATCCTGAACGACGAAAAGCTCTCGGCAAATCCCATTTTCGCCTCTTCGACATTCCCAACATTTGTCTTTGACACAGCATTCATTCTCGGGACGCCGCGGAAGTAATATTCAAGGGAAATTGTGGCAAATGCGAGGTTTGAACAGACGCTTGAGGAGATCGATCCGGAGCTGATTTATTTCTCGGGAGAGAAGAACAGACGAAGCGGAAAAAGCTTCCGTTCACGTCCTCTGCCATCTCTCCATTCCTTTGGCCTCGCTGCGCCTGTCACCCCCGTATCACTTCAGGAGGAGAGAGATATATCGCGGTGGCCGCAAACAATCTATAAATTTCGAGGAAACAGCCCCGGAAATTATTAATGAATCTCCGAGGACGCACGGAAATATCTCTGGGAGGAGATTAGATGGCGTTTCGGAAGAGTGGTCCAAAATAATTGAGAGCTCTTCCGAACGTCAAATCTGAGGATTCTATTCCGCACCTCCTCTGTGATTCGTACTCACACATTCTGGCGTTTATGAAAACGCAGTTTCCCTTTGGTCGGTCAAACGCTACCCATAGAATAACAAACTCTGGAGCACATTAAATAACGTGTATTAAAACACACGGTTAATAACATAACTTCGTCTGTATTCCACAAATTATCGGTGAAATTAGAGACAAACCTGTGTTACCAATCTTGTGTTTTAAGATGAAACTCCACGAAGTCAAGGCCGGTGTGATTAAACTTGTGCACTTTTCGTCCTTATTAACATCTTTACAGTGTTACATCCAGGTATTTAGTTCGAATTTCAAATCTCTCCTTCTCTCTTTTATTACTTCCACATTCTACATCATTCAAAGGGACTACGCGCACTGGTTATCACATAAAGAAGTTTTGCACGAGTCAAAGTTAAGCGGATGCCATAATTTAACTTATGCAAAACTCAACCTATCCATCAGGATTTCTATTATAGTTTGCTTTCGTTGGGAATACTGCTATATATGTTTCATCATCAGCACTTATTTCTATAAAGGAGGCGCCGTTGGGTTAGAGACTTATTTACGGCAGGATGTCCTTATCTCCGTCAATCCGCACCCATCACCGGGTGGTGGACTCCGGCCGGTAATCAAACCACGGACCGCTTCCACCGTAGGCGGACGCAATACAAACTATGATTTCCGGATTCCCCGTAGAATGTGTACCATTACGATCAACAAAAAGCCCCACAGCGTAGCTTCAAGATGGTTAGAAAAACCAAGATTGCGAACGTTAGTTCACAAATAGAAGCATTGTAGTGCAGCTGTTATCAGATTGAAGAAATCTATCTATCGTCCACCAGTATCAGAACCAAACAATGACGAATCAAAATTTTGTTCATGAATAAACAATCCTAAATACTCAATATACAATTAATATCAGGTAAACTGGATTTTGAGTGATGTGAATTTTGAATTTTCTAAGAGTGATATCACACTAACAATTTAATAGAAAATTACTGCAGACAGTAAAGTCGTCCCAGAGTTATACCTGGATATCAGTATGCATGAAGTTACCATAGCTATTGTATAGTGCACCTATACTACTCCCTTCCCCATCTTCATGTAAATAAGAAAAGCATGCTGAAATTATTTGAAGGTTTCGATCGATTTTATAAGTAGTAGTGTTCATCGTTGTTTTCTCACCTGAAAGCTAAGATAGCGGTTTCTGTTCAATTTTACATTCTAATTTTCAAGTATACTTGATTTTCTTTTAGGATATTGTACGCATGCGTTTTTTGTCCTTATCGAATTTAAAAAAAAACAAACGCGTAGTATTAAAAGTTTAAGTTAACTCTAATAAAAAGTCTTTCTACTATACCTTAATCTATGGAGCTGTTTATTTGTCGCTTAGTACATGATGGGATAGAGGAAAATATATGATGCTAAATAATGGTATGCATATCGGTCGTTGCTTATACCATCAAACTTGCTATTGACAGAGTCTTGCCTCTCCATAGCTTTTGGTAGCTAAGACCTGAGGTTTTTAGGTTCAATCCGGACTCCTTGCAGAATAGAATACTTTATCAACAGGCATAGGCAGAGGATGTGATAGGGTATTTTTTGTCAGCCATTGCCTCTAGTATAGGGAAAAATATGATTAAATACACCAGAACCTTAAATTCTATTTGGAGCGAGATTTTCAAATCAAAACAACCGATTCCATCAGAGAAAAACTGAATTACCAAAACTCGTTTAGCTACATTGACGAATAAGTTGATGATATGGAATTTCCATCTAACCGAATACGATGAAAAGCGTCTAGCAATCGACCAAATGTCTCCCAATTTCCCAAAACTTCGTATTTCGCTCAAATAGAAATCGTGATGGAAACCGTACGCGACCCGAAAACGGATGCGGCCCGTTTCTATAGCTTCGAGTCTTATACCATTTGCGGTCACATTTCATTTCTCATAAGCGCAAACCGCACATCCGTCTCTTTGTCCCCACCACGCGCCACCACCCGACATATCTCCGCAATTCCCTTCACGAGGACACAAAAGAGTCGACCGCATCCCGGGAATAAAAAAGTATGAAGAATGAGCTCTGCATTAATTGCATCGTCAAAATGGATGTCCGGAGGTCAACCAGAGGAAGGGAGCGGAGTCGATATGGGAATTGGGCAAATACCACCAGGATGTGAGAAGAACCTGAGGGTTGAAGCCAAAGAATAGATAACCGAAACATTTTAAACGTGTGATATTGTCGTATCGCGTCGATATTTTTCTGTGAGAATTTAATATGTACAGTTGTGGGATTTGGCATTCTTTAATCTGGTGAATTTATTGACTCTCGGCGTTTGACTGCGGTATAAATATTAAAAACTTCATCATTTCAGGCTTTTCCTTGTAGAATGGCATAGTCAACGGAATAATTTTATTTTACCACTTAAAGAAATCACAAATTCATAAGTGGTGGAAGTGTACCTGTGATGTGCGTAATTTATTTGGTTAAAAAAATATTTCACCCCCATTAAAACGATTTTTCGCTTTGATTGCACTTTGCCTAGAGGAATCGGGTATTGAAGAGTATATATTTGGTAGAAATGAAGCATTTGAATGAAATTAGAACGTTCATGGATAAATGGTGCTAAATTGCGATTATTTTTCACGCATTTCGACTTTTAATTGCGATGAAACTTATTGATCGCACTTTTGATTATTTTTATAAACCCATCGAAAGAATTTTGTTCGTTCCAAACCACATTAGCATTTCCGGGATATTAACGCACCATAATTAACCTATGAACTGCATTAGGTGTTATAACCTCTTTCCACAATCTTAAATTAGACAACCAAAAGATTCAACTCAAAACTATAACAGCCAAAATAATTTATTACTGGGATTACGACCTTAAAACAGCAATCACTGATTCCGCAGCTTAAAAACTGTGCTGAATTAATAAACCCTTGCACTAAACACCTTAGTATTCCGAGCCAGATGATCTCCTCTGACCCGCCATCTTCAATGAAAAAGAGAACTTAAATGTTGTTCGTAGAAAACCATGGATATGACTCCGAGTTTGCAGTTTTCCGCCAGGAAGTGGATTTTTTCGTCATTATTTTTAATCGTACTTTACAGTCAAATTCATTGCAATCAGTATGATTACACCTTACTTCGTGGAACGCCATTTAATAAATGAACTCTGTATTTCCTACACGGTTTTCTTATCCGACCGGCTTCAGCCTTACAGCCATCATTATCAGACATCTACCAGGTGAAAACACGAAGTTCAATTTCGTATTTATCAAGTTCCTCGATTTTCAATGCCATTTCTATTTAGTAAGCACTTCTATAAGTTATGGTGGTTTACAAAGATAGGTAAATGTTTTACAGCAAACACTCAGAAGCTATACCTTCTGGACAGTGAAAAACATAAGAAAATGAGCCATATGCAAAGAATAAAAAACAGCCTTAAATTAGGTTTCTTCCTAATGGGGTCAATTTGATACTTTTTTAATTCATCCTCCATGTAATTACTTCTAACTGACCGTAAAGAACTGTTGCAAAATAGCTGCACTAAACACAGCAAAGTACTCAGGCAGTGAAAGAAGATTTGGTTGCAATATTTTCAGTATCGCATAAAACAGTTGGTGGTATTTCGATAAAACTTTCTGAAATTGTTTGGATGAGATATAAAAAGAAAATAATATTATGGGGCGGGAGATGTTAATGGGAACAAGAAATAGAGAATTCGAAACAGTCATTACTAGCCGTAATTAGGGCTTTGAAGAGGAAGAAATATGAGAGAAATGACTGTATACATTGTTACTACAAGCTCTCCTTTTTTGGAAGTAAGTTACATCAAATGGTGCCATGAAATTTATTCCTTTTTCTCTCAAGTCACGTATCAACCTTTCTTTTTCATTCGACATTCCAAGCGTACACACGGTTTCGAAGCTAAATTCAGCTTTGACTCTTTATTAGAGATGTAATTTGTGATGCTGTGACATTTGTGGGTAAATTAAGAATTTCTGAACGAGATATTTATCCTCTGCCTCCGCCTGTTTTTGCTCGTTCAAATGTTGTGGTTAACTTATTCCGCAAAGATAATTGGGCTTTTATAAGGGATCCATCTACATCTCCGTGATTATAAAACAAAGAGAACATTTTAGATTGCACGTAGTAATTAAAGAGAGAAAAGAGGTAGTTTTGTATTTCTTACGTCAAAGAATTCTCGGAAATTTTCCTCTACGCAAAAAATGAAATGTTTTTCAGTGAAAAATAAAAGACTCATACATCACTTAGAAAATCTTCGGAAGAAAGGTTTAAAATTTTTGTACGATAATACTTAACTCTTTGCTACTCATCGTAGCAAAGAGTTAAGAATAACATTCGCAATAAATTTATTCTCTTTATTCAGATTCTGAGAAAGTAGGTTGATAGAGAGGACATTTCTAAAATGGAAAGCCAAAACGTTTGATTTTTAAACAAACGATAGGCTTCTCAGGTTTCTTGTTAATTTTTTCTAGTTATTCGTTCTCCTTGAAAGGGATGGCTTTCGTTTCCTGTATTCCGTTAACATTTGAAACTATTTTAATAATTTTATACTGGAGCTTTTGAATGTTAATATTTTCCTTATTTTTTATCTTTCCAAAAAGAACTCCAAATCTTAAACGTTACATATCTTCCTTATTATGGAGAGAAAGTTTGGATATATGGCTGGATTAATAACACTTTTAAACAAAACGATTCAGTAAGAGAAACTTTTAGATGGCAGCTGAGATTTTTCTGAGAATACTCAATCGAAGAATTATACAGAATACGGCCTTGAATAAAAAAAAATTCATTAGAGACAGGAAGTTAAACTCACTGAATTTGGAGAAACATTAACGAATGACTGAAAAGAGTAGCGTGAAAAATATCAACATGACTGAGACTCGAACCCAGGTCCTCCACTATGCGGGTAGGTATTCTAGCCACTTTATTACCCTGCCGAATCAACTCTACACTGTTCATGGAATGCTTTTCTAAGCACGGTAAGTAGAACTTTACATATTGGAGTGTTTATAATTTTCATTGATGACGTCTTTCAAATCAGGGGGTGTGAATTAAAGATAATTCGTGGAAGATGGACAAACTATAGCTAATGTAATTTAAAACTGATGGGATGATCATCCGTTATACTGTGTTTATCAGCTCCAAAAACAACACGAACCAGTGTTTTCTAAGAACGATGGGAGTCGGCAACTGCAATGCACGACATTCCGAAAGCATAGTTTACGATTTACTTTACTTGTGATAGCTCATTTTTATCACCATTTGATTATTGCGGAGCCGTTCTGATATTATTCGGGGAAATGATGAATACATTATGAACTGATTCCCATCATCTACTTTCCTGATTTAGGCTGCATCAAGGCGGAGGGCACGATATCTATCAAACATTCATCAAATTATCGAGAGTAATACGTGTATTGTGTGAAAAATATTATACTATCTGAGACAGGGACACCTTAAATAGCATTGTCAAATACGTGTTTCGAAAAGATAAAATACTTACAATAAACCAGTGCAAACAATGATTCAGTTGACCTTCGACACTCACCTGCAATAAAAAGGAAATTAAAATCTATTAGCAATGCAGTGCATAAGGAAACAACAGGCAAAATATCACTTAAAGATATTGAAATAATTTAAGAATATGAATCATTATTATGTAAGATGATTAACATCGTCGATAAGCATTAAACACCTTTGAACCTTCTTTACAATTCATCCATCCCACGTTAGCTGCACGTACCAAAAGCAATGTTCTTTTTCCTTTTCTAATAAGAGTTAAGAACTATCTAATAAGAAACACTGTATCTAAATAATTTACGAGGAATTCAGATAAAAAAGAGATTTAGATCCCCGTTAAGCCGTTTATTTCATATAACATATTCTTATAAAAATTTGGTATGTATATTATTTCTTCTATGATATTTAGTCGAGTAACAATTATAATTAGTCTGAACGATTTAGCATATTTAAGTCCAAATACTAAATGTATTCAGTCCTCGACATACCATTTAGTAATGATAAGTGATTTAAGGATAATTCAGAGATAAGTTGCCTCTGTTTCAATTGTTTTTTTAAATCTTCTTTTATAATCTTTCTAATTGACATATCCCTACATTATCCATTTCTCTCCTTCATTTCGTGTTTATAACACAAATGAATAATTTGTTCCTTCATTAAATATAAGGATTATAATGTGGATTAGAGGATGAAATGTGTGTATATATGTAATAGTATGAGTCTGAATAGGTTTGGTAAGTAGAAGACATTGATGTTTGTTACAATATGTAAAATCTTTCCCAAACAACGCCGGACACTTTCTGAAAATAATACGCAAGTCTTTCTCTAAGTCAGGGGTGGCGAACCTATGGCACGCGTGCCCACAGTGGCACGCTAGAGAATGTTTTGGCACACAATGGAATGTTCGGAACTTTAACGGCACAATGTTTATTATGTAATAATTTTGAATTATGATCATTCATAGTTATAATTAATAATGATCAACTTCAAACATCAACGTCAATTACAATACAATAATCCCATCGTTGAGATAATATAATAGATAATGTTAGCATCCTACTGTATGGCTTGGAACCATATGGCAACGTAAGTCCTTTATATTTATCAACTTAACATTCGTAGCACTATTGGTTCACCATCCATGTTCTTCCCTGTGAAAGAAAGAACTTCACTTCATTCCCTTAATCACGGAGGCGAATTTAAGCTACCGGAGACCCTAGATGCAAATATCAGATTGAGATTTTCACTAGAAATTGCAACAGAAAAAATTCATAAAAATGTAAATTTTGAATTTTTTCATAAAAAACACACACATCCCACTGAAAGCTCACACGCTTCATTACGGCGAGAATAAACAAAAATTTTTTGAATTAGAATACGTAGTATTTCTATGAATTACAGTGAATAATGGATAAAATCTTTCTCATTACATAATGACATAAGTGATTTAATAAATTCTATAATCATATTATGTATACTTCCTCAATAGATGTAGAATTCTTTCTTGAAGCGAAAAAACAGAACATTTTGCTATCGAAAGTTAACTGGCAGCATCTTTTTGAGGCCCCCAAATGATCGAGGCCCTCAGATAGTGCCTATTGCGCCCAATAGCCGCCCCTGGTTATTCATCATATCTAATCATGTTTTAACATCGTTTAGCACCGTTCTTAAAACCTGCAATATCTGCATGGTAAGGTTGTATTTTCCAAAACCTTTCCGTTTTCATTCTCATCCTGAAGTTTAAGGAATCACGGAGTACCCCTTTAAGCCGAGAGGTGTGTGGGGCGCATGCTCGACCACTTCTCATTCTGTGCAGACCCCGAAGGATCGAAAGCCCTCGTGTCAGGAAGAGGGAGGGATCATCGCTCCACCTTTTGTCGCCAAGCGTAGAACAAGGCAGAGGAAATAAAAGTGGGAAGGGATCGAGAGATGTTATATTCCGTGACACATCGGCTGGCAACCTCCTGGGACATCTTTTCCGCGCCAAAGGAGACTCACATCCGCTGAATTTCACCACCTTCTCGGCGCCACTTTCATGCTTGCCAGTGTGGAAGATGATGAGCGGTCAGAACACTTGGCCTCGCTTCCAATAGAAACGAGGGCGCCGGATGTGGACGCCTGTGATGGAGGTGCAGAGTGTCACTTAACGTCACAAACAAGGTTTGCGATAATGGACGCGCAGTTTCAATACTTTGGTACCTTGAATCACGGACTGGAGTTGCTCCGAGTTGCGACTTGCATTCAGGGTTTTCCATTACGTTACATGGCAAATTTGTTCGATTGTTTTCAGTACCAAAGTTACCGTTCCTTAATCTTTGTTCAACTGTGGTTCAGACAAGGAACGTTTATAAAATACGTTATAAATATTTGTGAATCTCAAAAACGATTACTATAGCGTTGTCTGATAAAATTTTAGAAGAACTTGTGGTTACATAAACCCGGAGTGTTGTTTGCGAAAAGTACGCAAGCAGATGACCACCCACAAAGAAGAAGGAGCCATAAGTGCCCAGCTACAGATGCACTGAGGGAAATAGAAAGGAGTTAAACAATACCCTGTACTTAATACTGGAATACTATTCAAGAGTAAGGTTATTAGAGTATGATAGCGAAATTGAATTATTTTTGTATAATACATAGACTACGTCAGGTGGCGGCGCTAACTTACACTACAATGTACAGCTAACGAGAACAATGTAACAAAATTCTACAAACACAACTACAGAACGTTAATATTTAACCACCTCCTCCATTAAAAACAATTGTTTGCAAACTACGGTAACTAACAAACTGCACAGCTATAATTTACAAAGAAATCTAAAACCACCACAAACGCATTTACTATTTAACATTTACTACATTTAACACAAACACTACCTTTACGAATTAACTCAAAAAACACTCAAATAAAAGAGGAAAGTAATTAAATTCTTAAGTAATGAAGTTTCCCAACTTTATTGGTTTTGAATTGAAGGATGGAAGGATAGGTGTAAAAGAAGTCATTAATACCTTTTTTCGAAGCTTACAAAAGATACAGTTTTCCTAAAAAATGTGTGCTCAAACACCTTTGACTCATTGCTACAGAGGAATGATAAGAAAAATAAACATGAAGAGAGACTGTAATATTGCGGAATAAAAAGGGACAGATAACTGTTCCAACGTGGAAACTTCGTGATTTATTCCAATGTCTTTCCTGTTTTTCTGTTAGTATAAATTTGTAGGATAGCCCCAACTTTAATCATGGCATGAGTTAAAAAAGCCTAAACGCTTGGTGCAGAGTTTACGCACAAAAAAGGCAAAGTTGTAAAGGAATTCATATGATGAATCCATGAATTTCATTGTAACGTTATCTTGTTTGCGATGGAATACCACTGCACAGAATCTAATAACCTGCAGCGGGTTCAGGTTTAAATAAAAACTAATTGATCGAATGAAGTTACAAATGGGCATATCTCACATTTTCATACCCCGAACGCAAATTTCGGCTCAAGGTTCATATCGAAAGGTCAAAATATGGACGAAAAACGCCATTCCTAAAGCTTCTGTTTCGTGTTATTCGTTTCTCGTTGCACACGTATAACAAAGCTAGGAAGCACGTATCCTAAACCGTAGGCAACCACGCACACGGCTATGTACATTTGGTTGCATTTTTAGAAAATAGGGCGCTAAAAAAGGAAATCGGATGAATGCATGCTGAAATAAAATATCGTGACGTGATGTAACAGAACATTTTCTAAGGCAGAGTTTCCCGAACTTTCCCTCCGGCGGAACACCTTATCAATTCTATAATGTCAGCGGAACACCTTCGTTACTTTTCCTGTCAGTAAATATTAGTAATAATCGATTTCATTAAAGGAAGAGTCAAGGGTTTATTGAAAACACAATCTTCTCATATAATCAATATCCCTGATTTTAAAAATATGTTATAACTTAATTCAAAATAGAAATTCGTACAAGAATTATCATTCTTCGTAAGTTTTCGCGGAACACTTAAAAACACTTCGTGGAACACCAGTGTTCCGCGGAACACACTTTGGGAAACCCTGCTCTAAGGCATGAAGATATCTTTTCGAAGAATGACTAGATCAGCAGACTGCAGCTGTTGCAAATTACCTCTATTACCTCTGCAGTAATAACCCAATAATAGTAATTGCTGCTCTCAGCGCATCTCTCACGGATATCAAGGTTTCCATATTTAGGAAACTGATTACGATTTTTCTTTTTCCAGACATCTCTCTTTGGCAAATTTAAATTTAAGACTCGTGGAGAACGGGACTAAGGGATGTAATTAAAAAATAGAATTGAATCATACGGCAATTAGAAGGTCGTCGAAAATAAAATAACACTTCTCCTTATTATCTATAAGAAACCTAAGAAAACCAGTGTCTCGAATAGAAAAACAATAGAAGAAAATTAGGCGTGGTAATGTCGCAAATCAAAGTGCCGGGAATCGAACGAACGCAGGACCGCTTTCACCAAAGACGAACACTATACCCACTTGGACATCCGGATGAATTAATCCACCGGGATACAGGCGGAGACTCTATTAATGCCATCACGATGCATCGGATGAAGTTAGATATGATTGAACTGGCGAGTTCTAAAGGTGTCAACCTGAATATATTACCATTAGGATAAATTCTCGAAACTGTTGCCCAAATTAAAAGTGTGTTTAGCGAATTTCGTTAACTGCGGTGTGTTTCTGATCGCTGTGCACACTTTTACACACACACTATTTAAAACACTCATTAAAACTTTGGAAATGTTTATTATGAAAGTCACAGTAATTGTGTGCCGTAGTTGTTTACACGTTTCCGCTTGGCTCAAGGTCAACTTGCAGATTGTTCTACCAGCAACTTAAAATTTGTAACTAAATTAACCCATCGTTTGTTGACCATACAAAGTAGCCAGGAGAGATGCATGAAGGGTGTGAAAAGAAGAGATCGGAAGAGGAACCATGGGTAGGAAAGAAGATTAGAATGGCTAAAATTATACCGGCTGAATCCTTAATTATAATCAAATTCGCCCTCGGGTCGAATTAAATTTAATGGCTCCTAAGGATTAAGCTAACGAAGGATAATCACTCTCGAAGCAACCTCTTTTATTTTTGTTTCTTTCGAAAGGTAAACTTTTCCGCTGCTAATTATCTGTTTTCCCGACGACTGCGTTGGAACTCGAGATGAACTGAAATTAAACCAATTCATCATATCTGAATGTTTCGGACGTAATCCAGTTTTTTTCAGTTGGAGAGCATCGATATAATTGCGGCCCTACGGCCAAAGAGAGGGAAGCAATCAAGCTTCGGATCAATCGTATGAAGGAAAAAAATGTTCACATTTAATTGGCTTTTCTAAACTTGTTTGATGAAATTTGTCCCGTAAACTTTACCTTTAGAGATATAAATTCGTAGTTATTTCTCTAACTTAAGTTCAAATACCAACGGACATTTTTGCGGTAGATTTTGGCGCACATTTTGCATGGTTATCTTTCATTAATTCAGCTGGATGTCTTACTGATTGGACGAAAATTACCTGTATAACCACCGCATCCTTTTTCTTCTATAACTACTTCCTAGCTATGTCATCATAAATGTTGCCTCCGTTTTCTGTATGTACTTTTCCAAAAATTATTTGTACAACCTAATTGGTCAGCAGTATATCCTCACTCATTATGTAACCAATTAACTCGCTCCTTTTCATTAATCGGTATTTACCCATTCCCTCCTTCCATAATTAAAAAACTTGATTTATTTCCGCATTGACCTTATCTCTCCATCAATTTTCCAACCTTTTAAATGCCATATGACGTCCTCTCTCTTCTGATATTATTCTACAGAACCACTGGACATTAATAAAAATGTCTTTATTTCGTTGGGACTTTAAGACCTCCTTTACCATTTAACTCATTGTCAACGTAAGGTAGGTCTAATTAGTATATAATAACAAAAATACAAAAATGGTTAACGTAAATGAAAAGACAGTTTAGGATTTAAAAAGGAGCTGAAAGTAGCTTATGAAAAAGTACCCGCAACAGTACCCCTCAATGAAGGGAGGTGTGAACAACCTACCTAGTGAGATGCTAGTTAGAATAATAACTAAAAGATAGTTAAGCACATACACTTATCACGACTTAAAAATAACACATGTATATACATATTATGATATATTCAAGTAATATATAATAAAATTTACAGCAAAAAAGTAAACCATACATATATTATACAGCCAAATTCTATAAAATGCCTGTTAAATCCAGAGAAAAATGAAAAAACGACGTATGATTTAAGATTAACGTGTAATGACACCTTTCATAGCAACTAAATTTCACTAAAAGTTATCATCGTTCATAACAATTATCATCGTACTTGATATGATTATGTCTACTAATTATGTGATGATCCCCAAGATATTCCATTTGAGAAATGAGCTGAGTGGTCCAGTAATGTTGAAGATTGCAAAAACGCGATAAAAATATCGTAGTAGATAACAACGATATTATCGGCGATCCTTGATTTGAAAACGCCAACAGCAAATGAATCCTGCATATCTATCGGAATCATCATTCTTTCAACTGATATTCTTGATGACAGGAATGCTTTGTAGTAGAAAAACTAAAAAGTATAAAGATACCCTAACTGATACAGACGATATTCAATAGTTTTATCAGAAATTCAAGTCAGGTTTTAATTTTCTATGGAAATTAAACAGAATTACCGAGAGAAAAAAGTTTGTTTCGATAGAAATTAAGGCATGTATTTAATATAAAATTTTCTTGAAAGAGAAACGAGAATTAATAAATAAAGTGACGTGAATGTGGAAAATCCTACTTAACTGGATGTTAAGCAAACACGAATTCTAAGGCTATTAAGGAAAAAGACAAAAATTCCGGAACGGATGAGTCAGATTAAAGGAGCAAATGGGATTGCCATTTTCTCCCTTGTGACAGGCTCGCATTCACCGACGAAAAAAATAATTCCATGAAGATTTCACGAGGTAACTACCGTTCAGTTAACAACAGTGTTTAACGCAAGGATTTACCCAATATATTTTTTAAATTAGAACTATTAAATTGAATGGGAAAATGCAAGAATTTCCTGAATTCTACGACACATTTACTACATTTAATAACTCTTTGAGAATTAAAATACATCATTTATGCCTCACGACTGCACATAGCAGAAATATCAGAGTTAAAGTTAATTTAAGATTCTTGCAGCCAAAATAATTAATTTTGGATAATTAAAGGTATTTTTGGCAGATTAAAATCATACGCATATTTCACTGTGTCAATGTAGTAATTATAATATTAACTATGGGACAACATAAGGATGGAAGTGAGAAGATGGCTGATACCATCATATGAGTGAGCAACAAGAATTGCATGAAGTCGTGATTAACATCTTTTACTTTGCTATATTTTGCACCACATAAATTTTTCTTGCATCTATTTTATTTAAGTTAATAATTAGAAATATTCCGGTCTCGTGAACTTGTACACGTAGAAGTTTTAACAAATGTATAAGTAGGATTTGGAAAGACAAAAGGGAATAAAAGACCGAAAACTATTGTCATGCGTAATACAAATAATATCAAGTTTTTAAACATATGAAATTACAGTTTTTTTAATTTTCTACTATACTACTGTTATTAATTTTGAAAAGATAGATATACTATTCTGTAAAACCTTGAAGAGAAATCGATATTTAATTACTAAATATTCTAAGAAATGGAACTGTCTTAATCCCCTTTGCCTACTCAAGCTCCGTTTGAATAACCGAATATCAATTACAGTGATACCTCGACTTACGTAGTGCTCTTAATGAGAACTTTCCGACATATGAACGATTTTTATCACTCCATTAGGATATTAAAAACTGGGAAAACTGCGTTCTAAGATACGAACTCAATTCGTTCAAAACCTATGTAAGTCAAGGTACATCTTTATACGGCTATTTAATCCAATAAAGAACCATTTTTAGAAAGCCTCCATGATAAGCTTCAAGGACTAAAAAATCTTTCTAGTATTATATATTTATGTAGAGAGGATTCGTAAGATTCTCAAAACCAAGCATCAGATTTAAGATAAGAAATAAAGATGACGATCATCACATCCAATTTCATCAATATTCATGCCAGGCATTGCGGAGAGGAATAAAATTTTCATCGAAGCAAGAGAGGAAATACGAGAAAACAAATGATAGAGAATCATCGCGAGGCGAGGAACATTTATCAAAGTGTAAGGGGAGTCTCCACAGCAGCTATTGGGGGATGCTAGATACGCGTGTTATGAATTCAGGAGAGGTAAGGGTTAGAGAAATGATAGATGGGACTAGAGCAATTCCATGGGGGAATGACAGGGAAGGAAACAGGGGCGGTTGTTGAGGATGGAGGTGATGATGAGTGTGTAACATGAGCGGAAGAAAACGAAGGGAAAAGATGGAGAGGAGAACCTCAATGAGGAGAGATAAACGAGCTGTGAACGAATTAAGTCACTGAGACTATATCAACCAAGGGATGGTGTATGCAATTACAACTTGGCAAGAAAAGGGCCTTCTATGTAATTTACACTCTCTAAAAGTCTGAGAGGTAATTAAAAGTATGTATCCTCGCAAGGTTGGATCTCTGCAGTTCATTAAACTATTTTGAGCAACCGTGCGCTTTATCGACTGCTACAAGTTATGAGATATTTTCGTAGTAAGAATAACATAGATAAACGTCACTCAAGCTATTCGATGTCGGATTTAAGTACAGAATACCCCGATGTATGTTAGCCCGGAGTTACGCAGTTCTTGAATTTCCTCTCTCGTTTCGTACCTCACAAAGGGCAATTGCAACCTAAACAAAGGCTATCCTATACTATATAGAAAAAGTCTTACTTATATACGAAACATAGACTCCAACGAAGAACGCGAAGGGACGAATAAAAATTATTACGTTACTACGAAAAATTCTGCATCGAGAAAAGAAACATGTCGTCAGTCAAGTTTGCTAGATTTTTGGAAGCTATCGACATCGAAATAATTTCTTTTAACGTTACTCATTTATTATTTTTTCATTTGATATTATTAAAAAACTACCACTTTCAATACATTTTTCTTCTAGCGTTTTCACTTTAATGTTAGTCCCAAATAAAATTCAATATATTTACATGTAAATAGGAATCCCGAATTACACGAATTCAGCATATGATTTATTCGTAGGTCCTACCTATTGCGTAACTTTGGGAAATTACTATACGGGTCCATCATTTCATCTACATCTACATTAATACCATAATTACGGCGTGTGTCACGGGGTGTAATTTACGAAGAAAACGAGATTTGCATCGTTCATTTGCAATACTTCTCCATATCTTCTTATCCTTGAATATATAATAATCTTCAGAAACGTATACTGTTATTCAGTCATTCTTCTTCCTGATTACTTGATCTTCTTCCCGTTTAACAGCAATTCGCCTCAGGTACCATTTTAACCATCCTGCTTCTATCCATTCTTCCTGTTCCTCCAAACTAATGCAAAGTAATCTTTTTATACAGGAGCCGCCACACATCCAAGTGGGTAGCACTTTCACCGATCAACTAATTTTCGGTGACTAAAACTTTCAGCAATACGGCACCTACTTCAAGCAACTCATAATGCAACTAGTTACGACACTCTTAATCTAGTTCCTCAAAGAAAGGGATTACATGTTTTTGAGGAATGTTTGTAAACATATTGACAGAGGTGCCCATTGATTCCCGGAAGCGAAAAAATAACTTTACTCATAAAAGTTTGCGCGGTTTCGAACAGTAAACTACAAACATTGAAACAATAAGATCTGTTTATCGGATTTTATAACGTTCGCCTATGAATTTTGTTGGTTAATAAATAAAAATGTATGTTTTTAAAAGAAAAAGGACATGTAATACTCTTTAAAGTCGCTTTTTATTTGTGATCCTCTTGATAAATACTACGCTGCGAAAAGTCGAACTCGAGGCTACTAATAAATAAAAAGTAACCTAGTAGTAGAGTAGTGTATACAAAGTGAAAATACATTATCGTTTGAAGTTGGAAATTCTGCAAATTAGGATTCTCCGAATTGAAGCGAACTTGTGACGATAACATATACGCAAACGTGCTATCTACTTTATCCATATTAAGCAGAAAGCAACAACCTTGATTCCAACGTGACACATATGGTGATTGAACTTCGTGAATATTACAACTCGCACCCAAGATTCTGAATATGAGATCGGAGTGTATTCGAACAGAACGTCGCTCTTTGAAAACGCGTATAACTTGCTTATGAAAAACAAGGATTATCCGGGATTTGAATTCCACAGGGCGCGATTGGCCGAAAGAGCGCCCCTCCGAGGAAAAACTCCGGAGCGATCGCGGCGACATGAATCGAGCGAAATAACGGATAAGGTCATATTTCATCGCGTGTCACGGAATGCTATCGATAATTGCCGGGTAAAAGGGAGGTTTTATGCCTCCACGCAGATCAATTCCCCGGACCATCCATTTCCCTTCATGAAGCTGTCCTCCGCGCAGTCTGATTGACGCAAGTTTAATCGCGCGCCGCATTGTCACCTCTGATTAAAAGCCCTTCCAACTATCGATCCGATGACATGCATAGCGGAATAAATTGATGGATTCCTCCGCTTCCTCGGCCGAGATGAAGAAATTTGCTTCGTAAAAGTGACTCTTGGCTCGCGGTGCGACGCCGAAATTGAATCGGATTTGCCGGAAAATAATAGGCGGTGAGGATGAAGGCTCTTTGTCATGCCGAAACGTCACTTCCGGATATGGATAGGGGGTATCAGAGGCGACCGTATCGTCGAAATATCGAAGGGTGAAAGCTGTTCCAAAAGTTTAGGGGAAAGGAAAATTTTAACGTATAGATAATATTGGAGAAGTGCGTCGGCTGACGAATATTTACTTAAAATTTACCTATTATAAGTATCTCGTGCGTACATTATTCTAACCAAGGTTTTTCCGAAATTATTATGCGAATCAAATACCGTATATACTCAAGAGATGTTCAATCTCAGTTGAAACATTACAACCTAATTTGTGGCCGGAAAATCAAGAATTTTAAGCGTACATCCAATAAAAGTCCACCCTAAATGTTTGAGGTTGTCTTAACATGTGCAGCCAGGTATAGCATATAATTGCATATACACTACACTTTCTGGTGGCTAAAGTATAGACGGACATTACCGTTGGGCTCTCAATTACTCGAGTAGGTAACGCTTTCGACCTTGATGAAAGCGGTCCCGGGTTCCGCCTCCAGAGGGAGCCCGTAATGCGAAATGAACTCAGCTATCGAAGCACTTTTGGCAAAACTACTACTACGATATTACTGTTAATAAATCCAGAGATTATAAGAAAAACTAAAGACAAGTTTTAGTTACAGATCAGGAACGTATCGCCACACTCTGTGGTTATTAACCACGATATTACCTTCGTAACAGCACGTCTTCTACATTATAAACTAGCGTTCTCAAGGACTAGCATGCCCTTGCCTAAATGTATTACATCTTATTTTCTATATAGTTTTACAAACTGAACTTTCGACCCGGATTAGGCATTGATTTAGTCGCTGAAATAGGAATGACCACATAAAAGTCGTCATTTTAAGCTCAGCCTTAAAAAAAGGACCTAAAAAACTCGGATATTCTATAGGTACACATGAAACTAATTTGAGAGATAAATAGTACATGTAAACACTGTGGTCCTCCTAAGCCAATTTTGGCTCACCAGGAGTTGTTAAGCAGTATTTACAAATACTAAACAAATGCAAACTAATTATTCACTTCAAAATAATAGCTTAAATAACCAGGCAAATAGGCAAATGCTGCCTTTAAATAGAAAACAAAAAAAGTTAACGAACATAATACAAATCAAAAGATTAAAAAACACAAAACGTCCGTAGTAAAAAAAAGATGAGGTACATTCTGCATTTCAAACATGACGGAATCATTAACGAGTTACATGCTCTTATAATCCATTTTCCAGAGTTATCTCTTATGCTCTTATAATAAATCCAGAGTTTAAAATATTCTCAGTAATATGAGAGAAATTTTACTTAAGATCTACCGAATTTTGAGTTGAAAATATATTACTTGATTTTAATTTGACACATGAATATGGTTTTATGATTGTTTGGCATGCCGTTATATAATAACACAGTTGGGATAATTCTGATGATTTAACATCGGTTTAACCTTACAGAATATTTGTCAATGCATATTATAAAATATTAAAGTTTAAAATATTTAAAACTGAACATTTTTACACTTCTTCAATGTTTGTTAGTCGAGGTAAATTATTTTCGAATTAGTAGATATCTAGGAACCAATTATACGAACATTTACTAATTAATATGTAAAAAGGAATAAAACTACCTTTTCAAGCTTTGATCATTAGAATGTGGGCCACATTCTATTTATCGCTATTAAACTACAATATCACTATACGGTATATTACTTTAAAAGTTAATGCTGAATAGTGAGCATAAACTGTGCATTAATTTTAATGCTGACAATATTCACTTTAACAAAATTTTAACACAAGGGAAAGCCGAAGTGATTGATTTTAATCGTAACTTTCTCGCGTTTAGGACGACTAAAATGTTTCCCTTGGAATTTTGTATTATAAGGTTGGCCTATACAGTAGCAGTACTTTCCTGAATGAATCTTAGAAAACTCTTGTGACATCGAAAGTAGAGCAAAACTCAGAAAAGTAATTTTTCCCTAGAGAGAGGACTTCATTATAATTCAGGAAAGAATTATGTGCACCCATAAATTTTCAAACGATAACCCGTTTTTCCAATTTCAAGACTATCGGCATTCATTCGTTGACACATATAAACTAAAATTAAATTTTTATTGACTTATTTGTGGAAAATGCAAATACCTCGTTCATGTCCAATTCCTGCAATTTTCTCGCTTTGAATCTAATTACTTCAGAAGGATGTAATTTATTTGGAGTTTATTTATTTTTTTTAATTCTTTCAGAAGTGACACATGTTTTTGCTTTAAAATTCAACCACAACAAAATGAACTTTATAAATGAGAAAGGAGTGGCATCATTTAAATTTCCATCATGTAAGCTTTGAAATTTCTACTACAGAGGCATACTTCCATTGATATATTCGTTATTTGCAGCACATTATTATAATTTTTTTCGTGTGATGCCTAATTAATTTCATGCGTGAAACGAAATCAAAGTTTAATGTGAACAATTTGCAATGAATTCAACACCTGTTAAGTATTTTCGAACGCGCTAAACCGTTATTAATCGAAAAGATACCTAACGACCAAACTACTCTAAAAATGAAATCGAAAAAAACCTTAAAAAAAGCAGTTGAGTATTTAAATTTGGGGCTGGTATTGTAATGTGTACTTGAAATGGACTTTAACTTATACTCACTTATGCCCAGTACTACACTGTTTTGTTCGAGTTATAAAGAAGACTAAAGTTAATCTCCATGCAAATTCGTCATCAAAATAGGAGATTTACCATAATATTCACTTTAACTCGAACAAAATATAATAATACCGGGCTCTAAAATGAGCATCGTTTAAAGTTAATTTTAATTATAAACAATAATACTTGGGATCAGAAATTTTTTCCGTAATGCGTGTTTCTATTATCTTAGAATTAAGTAACGATGATTAACCAAGATCACGAATTTAGCACCTACACGTTGCAATTTTAAACAAAGAAAGAAACCAAGTATTGTTATCAAGTAGCTAAAAACTACATTTCAGGATTTCCTACTTTAATAAAATATTTGCAACAGGAATGCGCAAAAGCGCCCTGTATATCGATAAATTCCGTAAAACTACAATTTTGATATTCTGTATTTCATAGAATTTAACAAAAAGTCCCAAAATTAGTTCTCCGTTTTGAAAAGTCAATTACAACATTCTGACGAACATATGAATATTTCAACAATTTTGATGCTGAATTTCTAATTTTTAATCTGCTTCGCATAGCCATATATCCAGCCATTTTAAGCTTTGTGAATTCATCAACTGGAGCCATTATCTATGTCCGTTATTTAAACGATTATTAAATTTATACCTTAATTAAATTTCATTCGTAAAAAAACCCAATCCTATTACGCCACTTGTTAGCTTCATATCTAATAGGAGAGTATAAAACGAACTAAATGATCCATTACACAATTGCTTAACGATAGCTGCTGACATTCCCAGCGAGATTAAATTACCTAGACGTAACATTATTAGATCACCGACAGAGCTGGATGCGCGTTGAAGTGAAGAATTAAACAACTCAGCGGAATTTAAATTGAATTTCTGTTCAGTAATGTTTCCCTTCGTTGTTGAATTTTGTCGCTTGCGACTAAATATTTAAAGTCAGAAAAATAAGCTAATTCAATTTCCGCCTACCAGTGGGTACTGCCATGGAAAAATACCCTCGAAAATGTAACTGCTAATGCCTCTAGTGCTTACAAATTAATTGGAATTTTAGAATTCGAGTAACATTTCACCAAGCTAACCAGTTGCCCAAGCATTTTTATGGGTAGCTTTATGCAAACACTACAGTTATAATAGAGATTATTCATTTTTGAACGTTTGATTGCATTACACATGTTTACGCTCCTTTGTTGCTAAAAAAGGACCTTATTTCTCAAAATTAGACATTTAAAATTTCTCTTATTTCCCCTATTAATTAATAAATTTTCAAAATTTCGGCATGAAACTTCAGGCTGCAAGCAAATTCAAGTTAAGAAGTAGGATTAGTTTCCGGTTATGCTTTATTTAGTTCACTTATTCGGCCGGTAACCCTTAAACTACTTGTTTACTAACTTACTACTAACTTTCAGCCAAAATTTGTTACTGAGCTCATTCTTTTTTATAGTAAATAATTGAATCCTTTGTAATTTATGGTACCATAGACGCAATTTCCTCAGCTTCAAGCAGAAAAGTGACTTTCCATGGAAACCTTAACATTTATACATTTTTTAGTTTCAAATATATAAATAAGGCTAGAATAATGAAACTAAATTAACTGGGTATTTTATTTCAAAATGCCAAGGAAAAAAAATCAGAAAACCTGATAATCTGTATGGAATCAGTAAACATCTTACAGGTATACGCGTTTGATGTCAGACAAAAAGAATAATCAGTTGATATCTATTCATTCCTTTACTTAGATTTTTCGCAGCGAATTGTTCAAGGAGAAGGATGTAGGATATCGGTGAGTCGAGTAAATTTTAAAATAGACCAAAGATAAAAAGATGTAACCTACGAAATGCTGAAAAATTCCATTGACAATCTTTTCTTATTCGAGAAATGTAGCTTCGAATCAAATTCGTGTAAACTTGAAAAGGTAAAGTAAGAATTCTGATATTTTGAAGAAGTTACCTCTTTAGGACCACAATTACAGATCTAGTTAGTGGTTGTTAAAGGCTATGAATCAAGGACCACTGGGATGGCCTATGCGAGGTGTGGATGACTATTTTTCACTAAAAGAGCACGTTTTAGCTTTCGGACCCTTAAGAAACAGTAGAATAAGTCGAATTTATGCGTATTGCCTACATTTAAGTAGTTTTAAAACCGAATTCTATCCGGGCAAACGAATTCATTCGCTGAGTCAACTTAAAGAGAATATTTTTCCATCAAATTTTTACTTGTCGTCAATAGAAATTTCGGGGAAAAGAATAGTTTGAATAAGTGAATTTGTTCGAGAAGTAACGGAAAGATAGCATGAGGCCTGAAGGCCATGGCTCTTCAACCTAAGCCCTAAGCGAATGTTTTGGTAGAAGATAACAGTACTTCATTAAGAAATAATATTATACGAAATGATAATAACTCAACGTAATATTCGTAGCTTTCTTTGGCTGTTTTCAGCTTTCAACTTCAGCTCGTTTATCCAAAAATAAATTAACTATGCAGATTTTGAAGAGGATTTGTCTATGCAATTCTTTTAGAGGAAGGCCTACAGTCAAAATCGGAATATTCCTGGAAGACTAAAAGTAACTCATTTGCAGCAGAGATTGACATTTAATTATGTACATAGTTTTCGGGCGGTGTGATCTCCAGCCAGAATCGATACTTTCAGCTGGTACCAATCCAAATTGGGCACACAACCAATGAGATGACAAATTCAGGATTACGGCGGCAGCCAACGTTAATCGTGGTCCATTATGATGACGTCAACGCCTGAGATACACTCAGTTATTCATGGGCTGTGACGAAATTGTCGACGAGAAATGCCAACTGGGACATGAGCCATCCGCGCGAGAATGCCGTGAGGGTGGTGCCATCTATAGCCCTATCTTCTGCCCCATGAGACCACCGCGGAATTTGGGCTCTCCGCAGAATGCACTGCTCCAAACATGCCGTGCACAATCTGGTGGGTGCTCTGCAAGCAATTATTCTGGTTTACAGTCACGTTCCTAAGTCCGATATGCCAAAGCGTTAGGAACTCATCTGCCCACGAGTTATACGTAACTCAGCCGCTGGCTTAGCCTGAGCACCTGTTGTTATGGAGCACTTTTACGCTGAATGTTGCTAATTCCTTGGATTTACCAGTTAAATGTAGTCAGAGAGGGGGTAAGGATATGAACAGGAGGCTGAGTATATGAAGAGGGAGGAGTTGCAATGAAGCAATTTCGCATCAGCATATGTGTAGTGTAGAAGAACCGCATTTCCCTCTGTGACTTACATCACCAGAGTCGTACACAAGTGGGTGATTTTGGGGGTTCGACCCCCCTCCCCCTCCCCATGAGAACAGAACCAGCAATAAACAAAAGCATGCAAGAAGATGGCCTTTCAGAATAATGCCATACAAACACGGCTGAATATTCGCAGGGTATACATAAGTAAATAAATCATTATGTAATTTCATTAGATTTTGGGCGGAAGTATTTCTCCTCTGGATTGTAGGCAATGTATAGTTTATCCCATGGTCTCATGTATAAATCCCCCTGTAAGCCACCACATATGAATACAAATTCATCATAATTACTTAGAATGAAAATCTTTAGAATTTTTTATAAAAGTTTATTAGCTTAACCTTTTCCGAATCAGTATACACAACTTGAGTACTCTTACAATCTTATAATGCAAGTAACAGGTCTTCAAGAGCGTCTGATCAGATTAGATTAGATCAGAGAGCAAGAGAGAATATGTAATGCAAAAAGCATTACATTTTCTCACTCTTTTTTTTTAACTCTTCTAATTTAGTCCATCGGTTCTAAGAGATTTATCAAATATGCAAATCCAATAAATTCCGTTCATATTGGCTTATTTGGTGAATTAGTTTGAAAAATAAATTAAACGGATTAACAACAGATTACTTGAACATATAGGATGTTTCAGTTATCAAAAATGTCATCTAAAAGCCAAATGGTTTTATAAGGTAAATTTCTTTACATAATGAAGTCGTGTAAATGTTCCCAAAGGAATAACAAGTGTGAAAAATAGCGACATGAATGGAACACGAACCCAGGTCTCCCACTTTCCGGGCAGGTATTCTAACCACTGAACTACCATGCCGCGTCTCCTCCACACTGTTTAGGGAATGCTTTGTGAGCTATTTTTCACACTTAATATTCCTGTGTGATTCGTTGCATGACTTCATCATGCAAAGAAATTCACCTTTCCTTAAATCCGATAGCATTTCATTTGACCGTAACTTCTACATCATGGTCTCAAGCGAATGGAGCAGCATTTTGAATCTTATAGTTTTAAGTCAGCACAAAAGTTGTTTTAAGTTCAGTTGTGTTGTAAATGTTCATCTGTCCAGTCACTTCCATTACTTAAAACTCTCCTTAGCCACCTGCCTTTTTGACGCGCTCGAAAAGAAAAACTCAACGCCCTCCCTTCCCTTTCTCTTATCAGCACAACGTGCGCATCCTAAAAAGGTTACTGTTTTATTTCATCTTGATGAGAGAGAAAAGTTTCTCATAAAAATTAAAAAGACACAAAAAATAAAGATCTAAGTATGGGAAACTGAGAGAGAATTCTCGGAAGATAAGGAAAACCAACAGTGAGGGAATAAAATGGTTCAGAATGCAAATGTGTTTCTAAAATTTATAAAAAGGAAGCAGAGCTAAGAATACAAAAACAGTGGTAATAGGGAAAATGAAGGGGTATCATAAAGGGAATGGCTTGCGTGAATTAAGTCCACTGTATTTTTTTATACTTGTTCTATATCCGGAATACCCAGGCTCTTTCTAAAACTAACCTATCTTGTGATTACTTACTTGGCTACGTTTCTGAACATACTTGCACTTGATTAACAGAAAATCACCGTTTTATGTTTTCAATTATATTTTTAAGTATGGAAACTCAACGGTAATGAATTAAAATCTAAATTGCAAAACTTGACATAGCTTCGCAAAATGTGCTTTTTTCTAGCGTCGGTTACATCATTTAAAAGTTCTTTAATAAACGTTAAATTCGTTTAAATCTTATAGTACTCGTATTATAGCACGGTATTATTCCCTAAAAGATACGTTTTTTTAATCTAATTAGAGCTAGCCCTTCGCTGATATAGGAGAAGAAAGAGTTCTCGCAAAAATCAACCTCAAGTATCCAAAGAACACAATAACAATGAGTACTAGAAGGAAGTTTGTAATCTATATTATGTGAATTTTTACTAAAGTACGCTATAATTGATTAAATTTGAAGCATTAGAAATGTGATTCGCGAAAATAGGGTTTATGAAATTGGACCGTCTATTTATATGAAAATTGCACTCCATTAGGGCACGATGAAAGGTACTGGCGATGGTTTACTACCAAGGGTGAATTATAAGTAAAAGGGATGGAAAATTCATGGGGAACTGAAATATGAATCCAGGACTGACTTCGTATTTGGTTTGCGTCTCTAACATTTCATAAAAGTCTCCGCAAAAGGGATGCACTAATATTTGTGTAACTCGAATATAGCAGAGAAAGAGAAAATTTTTCCTCCGTGGAATTTCAGAGAGGAAGATCGCTACCGAGCAGGTATTAATTTTCCAGCAGACATTTAGAGTTTCGTTTTCCGACAGGAAATCTGCCCGAGAAATTCTGGTTCGAGATAAACTTTTATCGAAGACTTCCTTTCCCAGAATACACTCTCATCCCCCAGAAAACCCTATCATCGATCATGAAACCTCAACAAATGGAACATTTCACTTGGCAA
The DNA here is from genome assembly GCA_000376725.2 of Ladona fulva. NCBI lineage: Eukaryota > Metazoa > Arthropoda > Insecta > Odonata > Libellulidae > Ladona > Ladona fulva. The sequence continues at coordinate 119,871 of KZ308791.1, forward strand.
TAATTAAACTGACTTTTAAAAAAATCTATATTTAAAGATGTTTAACTACTACGACAGTATGTAGCCATCTGTTAACGTACGGCATACTAAAATAGATACTTCTTACAAAAAGATATACTAAACATTGAATGCCCTTTTTTCTCATATACACGTTAATGCTCTTCTAATTACTCCTCCGCAACCATTATGCTAATATGTTACGCGTTCGTTCACTCATAATTATTCCTACATCTCTACGATTCGCTCGTCATTCATAACATCATGAGTATAAACTGATTCGAGCAAAAACCAATTAACTAAGATACTGAAAATAGCTTGACTCCACCTTCGACGAAGAAATATAGTGACAAAGTTAAACAATATATAAAATATTTATAATGGATATTTTACGAATTAAGATTCCATTACCCTATCGGAACAGTAGAACATATTGATAGGGAGCTACATTTTTAGGATATAACGTTTAACGTTGTATTCCCTGTCTAAGTATTAAATATTAAAAGTCATGATAATTACTTTCTTTTCACTCACACTTACAAAAACAATCATAAATTTCTTTACGAAAAGAGTTTCTGATTTATTTTATTGTTTTACTTTTCTATTTAATTCGACTTTTTTTAATACATTCCTCGTTTAACATCCATCATATTTTCTTGACACTGATTTGATTAGCGTAATTTGATGGATGACCGCCATTGTCACCAATAATTTACGAACGACCAATCAGCCCCTTTAGCATACCATGGGCGTATATTCTTGATACGGAGGATCAGTGGTACTTTCCGTCTTCTACTATTGACTTTTACGCAAAAATGTCCTAATACCCAAGTAACCATTAGTACTGCATTAACTGGTTGACTGCAACAACGGAAATGCAGTGACAAACCTACCGCAGTGATCCTAAAACACGCAAGCACTCTGACAAGGCTAGCTTATCGCAATACGAGTGGCAAACTGCTTAACATATATAGTGGTGCAGGCTGCCTTGTTCTATATGGCCTCATATTCCTGCTCCATGTTTCTTCTCTCGTGAAATCCATGGTTTGGCACACTTACCCTCTCAGTTCATGACCAATCACGAAGATTGGTTAGTAAATTGACACGAATATTTACTACAGACGAAAGATAGGCACGATGCGTAAACTTATTCTATTTATTGTACCTAAATATTTATTAGGATCCAAATAGAGCCATGCATGATGGTAAGAATCTGAGAGGAAAGAAAATACGTGGCACGGAAATTGAAGAATTCTTTGCCAACAGAAAAATGAGTTACCTGGTGTTTCCTTTCACTTTTTACTTCGATCGAATTCACTAGAACAGCCAAATCTTTTGCCTCCGTTGAGAAATCCTCCGTTGGGAGATAAATCCTTTAGAATATTCCTATAAAATTCCTTTCATAATAAATTAAATTTTTATTAAAGTCATAGTAAATTCCAAAAATCGACTACTAACTGTGATAACTTTGACGAAATTGAGGATTTTCGTTTCTGATGACCATTTTCTAAACTAATCTAAGATAATAGGCGTTCGATTCATCTGCATACTAATAGGAATACAACTCTCATCATGCTTCTCCCATTGAGAATCAACGGGATCGTCAGCTAGTGTCAGATAATTTTGTGAAAGCGAGAAATAGCTACTATGGAGCACGAAGTATGTTACATGGCCTCATGGAGTACGCAAGCCGCGGATTGGACACCACTTCTCTTAAAACACATCAGCAATGACGTACCAAACAACCTGGCATCCCACCCCCATATTATAATATTGGGTCCCGCTATGGAAACAGGGGCTCTAAGTTTCGGGGACCTGCCCGCATTGCGGGGTTGTGTAACCTGTGTCTATGCTCTAGCAAATCAGTCAACAACATTTTAATCTAGTGCGCAAAGAAGCATTCAAAATTTAATAGAACTGGTCTGGGTCTTTTTTTTTAGCAAAAATACAAACCGAGAGGATTGATTCCACCGAAAAACCATATTCTGTGCTTTGATCACATTTCTTTTTCTGTCTAGCGGTGACGTAATTGAATACGAGCTTCACATCTCGCGATTCAGGAAGCGAGAACTCATAGTTTGAAAAACAAATATAAAGTAGGATTTAAATATACTTGCGGAACGGATGGGAATTGGAGCGATAGTCATACACAATGTTTGTATCGAAGGAAGAGAAGGATTGAAGATGGAAAGGGAACACTTTCCCTCAGATTCCGAATCGTGGATTCTCCGTTTATTAGCTCTCGCTGCGTTTCCTGCGATCGCAATCTCCCGCTTCCAAAGCAAACATCGGCAAAGTAAAGCCGAACCACGGAGGCGGAGACGCGCTTCCTCCAGCGAGAAACATATAGAGGGCCATGAGAATGCAGGCGGAAAATATAACCAAGTAGGGAGAAAATGCTGCGAAAATTCCAATCTACGAGGCGCGTTGAAGTTCTAGGATATTAAGTTTTTTTATCTGAAAAAGTACTTGCTCCAGATTGTTTAAGCTTCTGTTACTTGTCCACGTAACTTTACTAAAGACTTACACATTTTTACAGCGTCTTTTCCGTGATTCCATGGCTGCTGTGAACGCTTCTTTAGGGGTGTGTTTTACCGACTGGAAAAGGGCATGGAAAAGGTGCGTTCAAGTTTTAAGGTATTCAAATTGTTATTACTGAGAGAAAGTAGAAAGACTTTTACTTAAAGTTACTTTTAAAGGATGCGGCCTGAAGATTTTTGCCTGAAATCTATTCCTGTGTTTGTAACATAGGCTACAGCACCCTGGGGAACTTCCAGAATTTTCAATTGGGGAGACAACTTGAGTACTATAATCCAATAATCTCCCTTTTAAGTAGTAATGCGAACCAATTGATTCATCTCATGATTAAATATATCAAACCTACTTCGGTGGTAATTAGGTAATTCCCTGATAAGAACAGCATTGCCCACGCACAAGAGTCTTTGCACATCAAAATACCGAATTTTCAAACTTCTCAAGTCTTTCATTACTGCCTTTAAGTTTTGCCTACTGATATACTAAATTCTCAAGGTTCTTGTTGTTAAGAACCTTGAGAATCTGGTTCCGAATAAATACTTGTGGAAACTTTGGGGGGGGGGGGGCTTAGCCTGTCAGCCACCCCCCTGGGTGCGCGCCTGAAAGCACTATGCAGTAGGTATTTTCTTTTCAATTTTACATTGTAGAATCATTGTTTATTCCATCACGTATCATATATCGGTATAAACTTCTGATTATTACTGCCACTTTCCAGTTGTTTTCTCACTTCTGAATGCCAGTATTAATACTTAGATCACAGTTTTAAAATGTCGGAAAACCGTAACACCGACGCTAAATTTTAGTGGCATTACCACAATCCTTTATGTGAATGCGCGGTTTAACCTATTTTCATAGTCAGTTTCTAGTCATATATACATGGCGGAAAAAATGAAATTTTAAATTTGACAGTCTATGCCTCCATGAAATACATCTAAAGTCCAACCTATGCTCCTGACCTGTATTCAAATTATCTAACACGACACTCTCCGCGATACCGTTCGCTACTTGGTTTTATCTTATTTGTATATACGAAATCAATAACTTCTGCAAGAAAATAAATCATTTCCTCATTGATTTCTCAGGAGCGTCATCACCGATAAATGCATCAACATTGACAATGGTTGCCGAAGGCTTACTTAAAAACCAGAGTTGAATTTTTAGAATTTCTTAAACAATTTAACAAAAGTATCGCGATTTATTATAGGAAACAACATTTCGATATAAAGATTCAAAAAATATTTTGCGTAAACGTAAATTAAAATTCGGAGGTGATGTGCGTTCGTATTCTTGTGCGTGGATAGTGAAGTACTTATTAGGGAAGTGTCGAATGAATTGCATATATTTTTGGATAGTATGGCCGTCGTAGTAGTTATAATGCATCTCAGGAAAAGTGTCAGCAAAATAAGGCTGTTGAGTTCGAGTAAAGAAACAAATTGAACTACAGTAGCTTGAGGCTGAACAGCGGAAATATTCTGGGAATTTCTGTGCCTGTGTAGAATGATTTCTAAGAGGAAGGATAGATGGATTGACTTAAGGGCTTATAAATACAGGTAGAAGAGTGACAGGTAGTATCCGATCAGTGAATAAACACGAGAAAATATCGAAAGAGATGAAAGCGAGTGTGCATCGATACAGTTCGCAATCGGACCACTTCGTTGCACGTGATGGTTGGGTATGTCAGGATGAGCGTTGTATAACTGAATGTAGATAGAGTGGATCATATGAAAAGTAAGGCATAAATAGGTACAACAGACTAGATTATAAAAGAATGAGGAATAAAACGAATGGGTGTCTAGCGTTGATTTAGACAAATAGAGGCAGAATGGCTAAGATATTACATGACGACAGAATGACTGGCATTGAAGGAAAGGAATGTAAAAAAGCTTTCTGAGAGTGTAAAAGAGATATGCTTCGTTTAAGAAGTTAGAGTAAATGTCTGATAATATTCTAGAATGTTTTTCTGGCAGAAATATGAAAATCGGGTAGTACGGAGGAGAATTGTGAGGCAACGAGGGAAATGACATGGTAACTCTGAAAAGAAATAGTGCAGTGTAATTGTTCAATATGTACGATATATATGTAAATTAATAGCATTTTAAAGCACACCGTATAGCAGAGCACGACAGGGCTTCGTTCAGACCGCCTCAATGGAAACATCAGCACTCCGAAGAATGTTAATCACGAAAACCCCCAGCGATTCGATTATCCTTGCATAAAAGATAATCTAAATTTACCGATAAGAATAGATTTGAATGAATCAGTGAAATAGCACTAAAATAAACAATGGAATGCGGTTTTCAATATCCAAAACCGCCCATTTTGCTCGAGGGGAAATCTATGAACAAATAATAGAATCTGCATACGTCATTATTAGAGCTGGATTAACTGCATTCAAGCGATGGATCTCCCTTTGGTGAAATACCTTTTTTCGAAAATTTCTATTCCCGCGGTACTTTATTCAAAGCTCATACATCCTCTTAAAATTCCATCTATCGAATAGTGGGAGAGATTATTTTGAACTGCACGCAGTTATCACCGAATGAATATTTTTCCGTAGTTCCCGAGTCTATATAGATCTCGCAAAATTTCAATAGAACACTAACAAGTAGTGACATGTCATGGATCAATGATCAACTACTCACTGAGCATTGGCAGTTACGCAAATATATCGGTCCATTAGATACGTCTTGGGGATTCGTGTCAATGAAACTCCCCAAAGTGGAAATTCATTCAAAATAAAACAAATGTGGCTGTGGAAGATCGTCAAATATTACATTGCTACTTAAAAGATGCTTTAAGACTTGGCATACGCAGAGGTGCATTTTGTTAACCCTCTTTATGATTACCAACAAAAGTCAAGGCTACGAGTATTGCATTCTATGTATTTACTAATTAGTATCATTTAATTTTAGGTTACGCTTAATTTGTTGAGCTACATTTCAATAAATAATTGTCTACATCGAATAACATCAACTTTGTATCTCATTGGATTATTATACTCTGTATTTCTGCTTGAATAAAGTTTGCAAGGGTTACAATTAAGTTGTGTTGAAATTAGATTATCATAAATGAATGTATAAGATTTCACAAAGAATTATATAATTTTGTACACATTCATAAAACTCATTAATGTTTCGAATGAACTTTTCAAAGTTGTAAGCATTAGAAGCTCAGTACGTTGACCGACATTGTTCAAACACGGAGTAAAATGGTTCATGGATAAATTGATACATTATTATAGCATATTTTTAATATACATAGTATATACATGAAAATATGTCATTCATTACTTTAATGACTACATTAATGGTACGAAACTAAGATTCGTACGATGAACAAGGTCAGAGGATGAATTCATTAATTTATTAGTTTTCAGACACAATTTTTTTGACAAGTTTATCAACCTCAAAGCAAATATACCGAATCAGGTTGCATTTAATTTTACATACAGGAGACTTAGTTTTCACTCTTAAGAAGTGCTTCACAGCCTTTATATAAATTAAATCGAATGAGCCTATAGGGATATCCTTGCTTGGAAGTCAAAACACATTTAGCTTGTTATATACATGAATAGTGATTCATATGCTCGGAAAGTCGGAAGATTTGTCTAAGGTCTTAAAGGATAGGATGTACAGAAATAAAGGTTGGAAAGCTCTGATTTTTGAAGTAGCAGCTCTTAAACTGAGGGCAACTGTTACGAACAATATACTGCAGCAAGGATTCGAACATTAGAGGCAATGGAGTTGTGATATCACAAGGGAATGATAAAAGTAAAGTGGTCAGACCGAGTAGCTTATGAAGTCCTTTGAGGAGTGAATGAAGAGAGGAGTAAGCGGAATTGGTCGATAAAAAGCAGAGGAAAAATAGTTGGGCACTCACTAAGGCACGGCAGTATTGTGAATGGGAGGAATGGTGGAAAGAAGGTGTAGCAGAGAAGTACTCACGTTAAATTACGAAGGCAGGTGGTGGTAAGTGTTGTTCGGTATCATATGGGAATGAATCGACCGGTAGGGGATAGAACTGATAAGAGAGCTACAATCCTACTGTTGAATTTAATAATAGCTGAAGACAATTCGGAATTTGGTAGTTCTGCTTTGTTTCGCCTCTTTAAATTAGATATACTTCCATTACTGTAACCTTTTGCATTTCTATACTTGTGCTGTAGTTGTATTTATAAGTAATTCGGTCGCAGATGATGAAAGGGTGGATATTCAAACCTATCTTTGGCAAGAATATTTCTAAGAAATCGATATTTTTCTTTCGGTTATAAATATTTTGACACAAAAATTTAAGAAATAACAGTTCAACCTCAGCTAAATATTACAACTGACGTAATAGATAATAATACTTATTTATTTATTTGAATATATTTAAATACATCTTCATATTACAATAATATTGCATTTTTAGAGAAGAATCATAGCCCAATATGTCCTGCTGTGAACCTGACGATGGCTAAGTAGCCGAAACCGGTTGTTCCGTTAATAAATTTTATGTGGAAAAAGTATACATCTGTTTTTATAAGTTTTTTTTTTAATTAACACAAAGTCGTAATGATTCATTTTGTGTTAGTAATACAAAAATTATCAATTTATAAGAGGTATATTACAGATATAAAGGTATTATTTACAGACTTTTATTCAAATTAACAATTTAGCAATACATATTCCTTCAGTTTGCATTTGACTTCTCTAATTAACTTTATGTGAATCGGATATGAAGGTAAGCTATTGAATAACATTGGCAATTTGGTATGAAAATTATTTTTTCATTAGTAAATGTTAATATATTTTGGTACAAGGTAATCTGGGCTAATTCTTCTTGTAATTGAGTGATTGTCTTCCTTAGGTATCAGTTGTTTGTGATTGAAGTAATTATTTACTAGTGTGATGTATTTAAATAACTAATAATAATAATAATAACAACTACAACAACAATAACAACGACAGCAACTATAATTACACTACATTATTTCAGGACGAGATTGAGACTAAGTAGTCGCTCCTTAAATACTATTTGAGATATATAGATACCTTTCCGAATAATTATTATACATATATATTATAGCAATCATACCTCCTTACTATATACGATACTCGTATATCGTCGATCTATGATCATTTCTAAGCCTTAGCTATCTTACGACCACACTGATTTTATGCAGCATTTGTATTCCCGTATCAATACTTCTTAGTAGAATATGAAGAACATTTATGTATCCCCCAACGTCATATCATCATTATCTCGCATCACGCATGCAGCCCAATCAATCCAAAATATAATCCTCAACTTCGGGGCGGTTTAATCGGGATCAGCTCCAGATGTCCCGGATGTTGCACCGCAGCCATCTAAATCCGAAAATATTCACGAGTCGCATATCACCAGTGAGTGGAGAACATGCCTCTCCGAGCATGAACTCCCCTCGCACCGGGGGCGAATGCGCTCCGATATTTAATTCAGAGTTGGCGGTATTCCAGATAATGCTCGCGCTAAGCGTAGGCATTTGCCTCTGGATCATTAAATCCTCAGGCATGGTGACTAAGCCCTCCCGCGCCCATCGCGTGCCTCTGACCTGGTTGCCGTGACAACGCGTGACGCGCGCGCACCGCCAATTGATCCGCCATTACAGATGCGCGGCAATTATCACGAGCACAAGTACGGTCGCAGCCGACGCCACTTGGTTCCAAAACTATTTATTGCTCGCGATCACGGAAGAGGGCGGTAGAGGCAAATTCAGTCGATTCCGCTTATTCTCTCTAAGACGGGATTCGGGGAGTTTGTTACAGCAAATTCGCTCCGAACATATCTCCCATACAATTGGATCCGTTCCAGCTATGTCTAACACCAATGTCCCTTACCGAACAGCTACAAAAAAATTCGTTTAAACTCTTTTCTCTGCGTTTAAATTTACTTCTAAAACGTTCGTTCGCTGAAATTTGTTGCAAAACTATCTTTTGGATGCAGAAAAAACCAGTAGAATCTCAGATTACCTTCACATTTAAAACGATTTGTCCCAGGAGCTTAGTGAGTTTAATGCAACCACAGTATGCCACGCCAAGTAATGACTCTCTCGATAATTTTTATATTCCATATTCTCATCTTGATATTCTATCGCTAGCACAGATTTTGAGATAAATATATTAGGAAGGAGTATTTAAACCGATTTGCCAAAAAAAATCGGCATTTTTTAAGAGTAGCGGATTTTACACGATATAGTATATTTAGCTGCTTCGTTAGATTACGGAAACGCAAATTTATACCGCGTTTCATTTAAGCTGCTTCATATTTTTGAAGCCATTTTAATTTACTTGAAACTGTTGCGAATATTAAAAATGTTTCTCGAACTACTTATATTCCTCCTAAAATCCACCGACGAATCTTTTACAAGAAAGATTACTGAAACTCTTAGAGTTAATTCCGAGAGCATAACTTGGCTCCGAGGTTGAAAAAGTAGAATCAAAATAGATAAGAAAATATCACGTGGTGATTCAGAAGACACGTGGAACGAAAAAATGTGACATTATGAGATCGCAGAGAAAATATTCCTGCCATGCATGATTAGGTTCACAAAGAGAAGGGGGTGTGAAAAACCTACGAAAGAATGGAACATCAAGAATTATAGAAATAGTAAAAGTAATCAACATCTACTACACATATCACAAGAAAAATTATCGTTGTTTTGGAAGTATAAAACAATAGTTAAACTTTGAGGAAATTAATATGGCTTGTACGTATTTGTTTACGATACAAAAGAAAAAAAACTCCATTGAATGATGTCACTGAAAATTGAACACGATAGAAAAATTTTATGAAACTGAAGAAGTACAAAAATTAGATTCAATGAGCAATAATCAAACAGAGTAATCAAAGCAATTAAAGATATATCCTAACCTTAACCATTAATTTAGTTACGGAACATAAAAACCTCTCAGAGAAATTATATATAAACCCGGTTTCCGTGATGAGTTGCGTCAATCCGGTCACCACAGTCACGAAATGCACGAATTTGTTTCCGCGCGATGTTTTTCTTCTACGTTCGGGTAATGCCCTTCGTTTAATGAATCAGTTTAGCTGGTTTTTACTCGACATTTCTCGAGCAATGCCCCTAATGAGTAATGTTCTTTACCTGCGCACCCTTCCAACACAACGCCTATCTGCTGGCCTCATTAGCAGCTCCCCCGCCGCTCTCTCACTCCGGACATAATTATCCCGCTTCGCCGTCCTTCCACAAAATAAAAGGATACGATCGGAAGTGTGTATTCACGTGTTGAATTAATTTCCCATTAAATGAATATTCATCGTCGAATTTTACGACTTTTTACCCTTACACTGAGTGTAAATACTTCAAAAGTAATTCGGTTGGTACATTTTTTAATGGTTTAAGCTTTCTTTAGTCCAATAGGCATGCGAGACAACATAAATAATGACGCCGGTTGTTCCAACAACCCGAAACAGAAACGTCACAATAGTATTACTTTATATAAGCTCCGAGTTATTTTTATCAAATGTTTATAACATCCCATTTTCTAAAATTAATCATAATTTGTTACTGTTAAAGCAGTCAAATACAATTTCGAACCAATAATAGCTAAATGCTAATGGTTTTTAAATTGATGTCCTATACGGATCTGAATGTTTCCTTATAATGAAGAAACATGTTAAATTCATAAATGACATGTTGGATCCAACTTTTCATTTCCATATCGTAGTACTGACTTTAATGGAATACGTTCTAATATACACGAAAATGCCTTACAATACGCTGTAGATACAATAAACTGTATGCTACGGCCTCAAACCCTGAAGTTTCTAGTGATACTTTGTTTCCCTTTATTGGACAGACAGAGAGAGTTCTCCATTCGCCAGGTATTTTATATTTTATATCCTATCCAGCATGCGGAACACAGATGTAGATTATCACCATTCTACTATCCAATATTTTCGTATTATAATGTCCTCACACACTTCCACTTTCTGAATATCTCTATGCTTTCAATCGTATATGTTTCGCTCATCCTTTCTCCCTATGCCAACGTCTTCTTAAGTTATCATCCTGTACATTTGAATAAGTATTTTGGAGAGTGTTAAAAATAAACGATTACGAATGTTACTGACAGATAGTATGACAATATGAGATTTACGGTACAATGCTTAAACACCAAACTGAGTTGGCGCAGGGTGAAAAAAATTCTAGGAATTAAATCTTTTTCCGAAACTTCAGTTCAGAATTCAGTTCGAGTTCAGAATTCCAAGCTTTATATTAAGGCCAAGATCAATTTTTTTATAAACGGTTATTCAAGGACAAGAAAGAACATTTTTCTATATGATAGCAATGGGATGATTTCTTTATACACCAAGAACTACAATATTTTCCTCAAAAGAAATAAATGTTACATCGATTAAAGGAGTAGAAAGAAAGTGACATGTTCAAAAATACAGAAAGAAAGGACGAGAAGCGGAGCAATTCTAATTGCCATTCCATGCATTGAATGAACTATATAAAGTTGAAACCTTGTGTTAATCGAGCGTGAATTTTTACCACAATTACTTCGTTTTGTTGTTACGAAAATCCAAAAAAGAATACTTTCCAACTTTACAATGAATAAACTTAAACTATCACCGTCATTGGTTATTAATTCGAACTCTTTTGAAGTGTACTTATATTGAGGGCCACCTATTTTTTGCTGCAATACATAGATGAGCACGGGTATTACCGCTGGGAGTGTAAAATAGAGAAATCTCCACAAAAGTGCGTCTAAAATATTTAGGGAGGTACGTAATTTAAGAGGATTCTCAATGCTACCAACGAAGCATTATGGCCGTAAAAAATACCCCGGCGGTCTCAAATGCGCCGCTGGGCACACAGGATTAGGTTTGTTTCCTGTAGGTTCGGATAAAAACCGTATAATATGGGCATAAGCTGCACATTTACCTTTAGAATCTAAACGATGTCGCTTTGTGACTTTGCGACTGAACCGTAAGCCTGATTTTTGACCTCGGGTCGATCCATTAAAAGACGCCAACAATGGGAATACCATTAAAGCAATGTTCCGCGTCGAATTGTAAGCTGGCATAAATTATACGAAGACAAATTCTGAGTCGAAATCGTCCGTGAGAGGATTGAATCGCATCATTGAACTTCGACTGCTACGTTTGAAAAGACCTGCGGAGGCAGAAGAACATGAGTTGATAGATTAATGTTCACAAACAGCGCTCGGACAAAAGATGATTCGACGGCATACACATCCGAATACTTCGCGCAGTATCCGCATCGAGATGCTTTTGCAGGAAACAAGAATCGATTGGTACGCCCCCTGGTGGAAGATTAGTTGGCGGCGAAAAGCGTAAGAGGATTTGCAAATGAGGCTCCGAAGGTGAATAAGGCAATAAGGCCCGCAAACTACGATGAAATTTTCAGTGACGTCTGTTAGTTTACTAAAGCTCCTTTCACACAATCGAAATTTTCGACGAATTTCTCCACAGCTATCTTGTACAAGAGACGTGAATTGTGCGTGAAGTAGTAGTTTCACACTGAGCTGACTTGTGTGCTCCCATTTTCATCCGCGGACTTGCGGATGAATTTCGCACTCTCATTGCATTCTGTGGCCTTAATGCATTTGAGTAATCAGGTATAATGCTCGCGTGGAGCGGAGAGATACGCAATTGTCACACGTAGAACGGTTGAAGTTGTAACTATTCATATTTAACGGCTAACATTGGACTCTCGTTAAACATACAAAGCATCCACCCCTGAATCGAGCTCAAGTAATGTCAGTAAACTTAAAAGAACCTTCGAGGCAAAAGATCACCTTCAAAATCATTTTTCAATGTTCAAACGAAAGAAAGGAAACTAAAGTGCGGTATTATAATATAGCAGTCATTTCTGACTGCTCAGGTCATTTCGCACGTGAGCCCACACCGGGAATCAAACCCAGAACCGCTCACTACGACGTTGAACACGTTACCCGCATGGCTTTCCGGAGGTTCTTATTGTAATGTATACTTACTATGGATTTTAACTAATGTTCACTTTAGGCTCTGGTATTATAATGCTTTCTTACAGTTAATGTAAAGTTTATAGTTAATATCCATGCTAATTCGTCATATATGTAGGAGATTAATTGTAATTTTCTCTTTTACAAACCATTCCTATATCTGGCCCTAAAGTGATCATTACTTTAAATCCATATTGAGTAAATAATGCCGGGTCTAAGTGCAGTTGCGTCACTCTGGAATGTATCACCGGAACAATTTTCATACCTACATGCATATCTCTCACGCAGTTTCCTTACAGGTTAAGCATGTTATTTGGATCCTTCATTCCGGCATAAAATATTCCAGCATATTTTATTCTGAAATATCCATTCATCTTTTCATACATCGCATTTTACACTTTCCCTTTCTACTTCCATTTCCTTTTCCTGCCCATTTACTATTTTCCTTGTATAAAAGGATGGGATTGTATGGTTCTACAGCTCTTTTAAGAAACTAACTAATATCATATTCCATTTTTTCAATTTGTTATTTTAACAAAAAAGGGAAGAAAATCTTTTTCCATTTTTTGCGAGTTATTGAGATACGTTCGTCTGCATTAATTTATCTTCAAGGAAATACCTCTGTATCCTACTTATATGAATCGTTTTCTATTATTTACATTACATAGACTTTGCGATGTAGAAACAGATAGGAAAAATCTACAACCTAATGAATATCTCAAATACCTGTCATATCAAATGATATAGCCATATATAGCTATATAGATATAGCTCTAAAACATTCCCTTGAAACCGAAAACCAACATTTTGTTCTGATCACCCTAGTTGTTGATGAAAGACGTCCCACGAGCTGTGAGGATCGAAAGGCAACCACTGTGCAACCGTGGTGTGGATGTAACAGAAAACCGAAAAAGACTTTCGATGGAAAGGAAGTGAGGAAGGGAGCGGAATTCCAAATATGTACTTCCGAAATAAGGGAGACGTAAAATGAAACCGATTCAGAAAGAATGAAGTTCTCGGTTACGGTGGCATAAAATATGAATTGCGAGGAAGCAAATAGAGGAACGAAATGGGATGGGAATGAAAAGGAATTGGGGAAATGAATATCACGCTGGAAAGGAAACAAAATGAGGAATAATAAAGAATATAGGGATGCGTACGATGGCTATTCCCAAAGTATTTTCCACTTTCCGTCTTTTATTAAGTTGTAGACGTCACAGCTGCCATTTTGTTGGCTGGCATGGCGAATCTACCGACAGGAAAGTAAATGATACATGCCGTACCTCAATATCACGCTGCGAATTGTTACAGTTGTTACAGGGTCCCACCTGGTCTTTTTGGAACCATTTCAACTCACGATAAAATGTTATGCTACAATAACCTATCCACAAAATTCCATTGTAAGGTATAGAGGCATTGAATGAAAGCCATTCTAAACAGACATCGCCTCGCGTTAAACTGTGAAATGGTTTTCCAACTGCCAGTCACTGAAATGCTCCCTCTGACTTATTACAACGTTACTGCTGGAAGATTTTGGCCCGTCGTTAAATGACAAAAATAAGCATTAAATTAAGAATATCAGACATGATGGTATGCTACCCTAATACTGATGAATGTTTTAACCTGCACAACTCAGTAGACAAGGAAAAAAACACTAATCCTTTAATTTTTAGGGTGTAGCTGAAGAAGTTTTAAATAGGGAGTCTTAATGTTCAAGTTCGTTTAATGAGTAATGAGAGCTAGCGGAGGCTTCTGAATCTCTCGTTTGTACGGTGGGGTGTTTTTTAGGGGTCCAAAACTCTATTTACATTCATATCTCTCCTTGGTTGCATCGAAAATCCACCTTTGGTGGGGTATTCTAAACATTTTACTTGCAAAAGCACTAGAATAGCCTCACTTGATTCTCTCCATACGTTTTCTACATTAAAATACCATATGTATTAAAGCAACAATTGAACAATAAAGAATAAATATCTTCAAAAGAGCGCAAAGGATATGCGATGAAAAAACATGAAAATTGTAACTAATGACAAGACAATCTTTCTTGATATCATTCCCATCATTTCTAGGCCATTATTACGGTAATTTATACATACTACAAAAGCAGTCCAATTACGTAGCCCTGCAGGACGCCCGAGGTCACTTTAACCATGTTGTAACGAATAGCATCCAGTTCTACTCGTTACTCATCTGCAGAGAGAAAGTCCTTTATACGATTCGTTGGCTCTCAATTGATACACGCAACTTTTAATTCATCAAATTCCTGATGTGGAGCATTCTGCGTGAACTTCTGAGTGATCTGATGAGGGACCCATCACTTACAGGATCAACTAATTATGATTATAAGTGAAGATGAGTTTGCTTTTGTTATCGATTTTCCCACTCGGATAACATTCCTGCTGCCAACCCTTACCAGAAAATTTGGGCTCCCACCGGGATCAAACCCAATACTGCTTCCATCCTGGAACCCGCTACCAATTAGACTAAGGGGGAATCATTCCATTGACTGTATAAAATAATACGTAACTTCCACACTTTGGGTTTAACTAATACCCCAACGCATCAATAATATTTAATTCCTTAATGAAATGATTCAAGGTTTGCATTAGCTTATAAGAGTTGACTCTATTATTCAATGATCATTTGTCACTTGAATAATACTAAACTTAGTACATGATGAAGATCATTTGTAAGGCAGTTTAAGATCGAACTGGAAATCGAACCCAGAAGTGCTATTTTTGCAGGAGAGAAAACCGTACCCGAACAGTAATGTTTAATTTCTTAAATCCGAGCTAAACCGGTAACCATTTCTTATTCCGTTTAGAATTTCTGTTCCAAACAATACCATTTTACTAAAGCGTAAACTAATGAAACTATACTAAATATAAGTATCAGGGACTTGCAGATAACTAGAATGCATGCTTTACATTCAAGTATTTGTGTCATAGTATTCTGATCATTCTTTCTTTAATATCGTAAGTTTCGTTCTAAAACTTAATACATTTTATTGAACACTTCGCTATATTATTTTTCAGAAGGGTATATTATTTCAATGGTAGGATCGATAAAAAAAACTTCGGAAAGGTTTGATGAAAGCGAACGGAGCAAAAATGGAACCAAACCGAAATTTTTATTTAATTGAACCGGTGCGAAAACCGGAACCAAAAATATTATGATAGGAACTTTCCAATATCCGGATGGATGCTTAACCCAATTCAGAATGAATATCCAGACATGCTTGATTTCGAGTTCCTCGTTCTCTCAGACTTTTTTCATGTCCGTTACTTTGGAATTTTCCTAAGAACTTTACTCAGTACCTTATACTTTTCTAAGAACGCGCCATGTTATCTTTCACCCTCTACCTTGATGATTTCACCTTTTAAATCTTATCGTTCGCCTTTTTAAAGGAGTATCTTAAGATTCTTGTGGGAGAGAATTTTACTTTCTTTATCCCCCCTTGTATCCACTATTGATCACCATGGGTATACGCAATTCTGTGGTCAACTTCTCCCCTCTCACTCCCAGAGTCACTGTCAATGTCAAACCTTTCCTCGACCCCAAAAAGCGTAGGATGGTTTTCGTTTAGGATCTACGCTTTCTCTCACCGCCCCCTTTTCGGCCTTTCCCATTTTCACTCGGTTAAGCCTTCCATTGGCTTTTCTCTCAACGCCTTCAATCTGCTTTAATCACCACGACGCATTACTTTCCGGGAGCAATGAAGGGGATCAACAGATAAGATTCTGGGGAACGGAAAGGTGGATTTGGATAAGAGGATCGGACACAAATGCAATCGATATATTATGGCCTTACTTCATAGAACATTATGAAAAGCTTAAAACTAAGCATTGCATGATGGCCTCTTTATTTGGACGAAGTAGGGTCCTGTGTGATGACCTCTTCCTCCTAACCTCAATGATCTATACGTAAGTTAAATTTCATATTTAGATTTGGGAAATATAATACAATAAAAACACAAGAGAATTGTGTCCGTGGAGGAAAAAGAGTTTTCCCAACTGAAGAAGTTGAAGAGGACAGAAAACCTATGTGCGAGGAAACACCCATCAGGAAGGGAGGTGGAAAAAGGTGAAAGCATACAGTAAACGATGTAAAAAGAATATCAAATTAAAACAATCAAAAGTGCAATGCAACTTAATACAGTTAAAGTAACAGCCTATGAACAACAAAATCCAAATATTTTAATGAAGATTACAGTAAAAATGAATACAAAGTGTACATACAATATAGATGAATTTCATGTGCGTATTTAAATCGACTATTAACTAGCTTAATCAACTATCAACTTGCTATTAGCTAATTCATTCATTTAAATTAGAAAATTACAAAATGTAGTATTATAATGAATAACGTTACCATAGGGTTATTAGTCCATCTGTAACGAACTAATTAAGAATAAAAGTGGAGAGAATTAGTATGATTATAATGGAATATTCGTAATACTAAAGGAGAACTAAGTAATTAGGATGATTTTTGCCGATACCAACACTTACAAGATTTACGAAATACAAAACGGGAATATGAACTAAAAGAATTTAACGCGTCCTCCTGCAGGATAAGAGTTATTTTGACAAGTAACATATTTTGGATATACTACATATGGAATATTAGATTGTATCAGAGGCAAGCAGAGACATTCTACGGAAAAAAGGATAACAGTGCCCATTAACCTTCGAGATGTTGTCATGGATATGAAAACAGAAAATAAACTTGCCGAATAAGAACAGAAATGAGAAGTTACATCCGAGCATTCGAGAGAATTGGGAACTGATGGGACGATATGAAGGAGATGATCTGACTTTATGGCTCACTTTTGAGAGGAAAAAGCAAGATCAAAGAGGTTATTGAAGGGATGTCAGAAGGAAGGAGAACTAAGGGTAAGAAACTGTCTCAGCTAATAGATGAGATTAGAAAGAATAAAGATAGGGTCAGAAAATCATGGAAATAGAGAACTATGTGTATTATAGAACCATGGAAAACATCATTATAGGGAAAGAAGGATCAAAATTAGAATCGGTGAAATATTTTGGAGTAACCCTCACAAATAACTTAACATGGAGTAATCCCAAGGAAGAAGTCACCCTTACCCATTTTCCTGTGTTAACATGGAGTACCCACGTTGTAATATAAGTGGACAAGCTCTTAAGAAACTCGGACTCGTTACGAGAATAGTTGGTAGAAGCAAAGAAAAAGTCCGTTGCGTTGGTCAGGCCTCACCTGGAATATGCGTGTAGTGTATGGGATCCTTCCGAAAAGTTTTTTATTCGAGAATTAGAAAAAGTACAATTACGATACGTTTCGTAAGAAATTGTTACGAAAAATCAGTGAGCGTTACTCGAATGCTTCGGGAAATAGGATGGGAATCTCTAGAAGATTTAAAGAAAGAATAAATTTACTAAGTTCAGAAAAGGTACTTCCGAAGAAGATGTAGCTGATATGATGCGTCCTCCGTTACATAGGCCGTTCTATGTACCCCCTGCCACATGTTGAAAGGCTGTTTGCAGGGTACATATGTAGATGTAGAAGACAATTTACTAATGATAATGAGGAGCGATTAATCCATGTGTGTTTGCCCATGCAAGAGAAAAACTCTTGAATGCTTTTAAGTGGAGAAATAATAATAGAATACAATCGGATAGGGGTTTTAGGAATGCTCATATTTTGATAGAAAACTTTCGTTTACGTCTAGAAAAGAATTTATTATTTTAATACTCTCAAATTTACAGCCCACAAAATAAAGACAGACAGAAAATCCTCACCATTGGTTAACTTAGGATTCCTAACGTGATTAGACTGTTTCACAGCAGGAATACGATTACGATGATTTATGGTAAAAGCGAGCAGCGTAATCTTAAAGATTAAATGAAGGACAGACGCAGGAAAAGGTACGTTGCGAAGTACAATAGGGCCTTTGTTCATAAATATATACGTATTAAGTGAGAGATGCCATGATTATATTCACCTTTCTTGCCAGCCTCGTTGAAAAAATACAAAAAGCAGACTTGAAAACAATTTTAATACAGACTGAGATAAGTAACTCATAAGGGTTTTCAACACTTCCAAGCACACTTCCCGTTTATTCTTGGAGACCGCAGTCACGCGATTCTGTACTTCCTGAGATCTTTTTTCGTAAGAGGAATAATAACTGGAATTCAACAGCATTTTTCCGTAAATTACTGGTACTTAAACCGAATGGCCTTAGAAGCATAGAGTCACGACGTAAATGTGACCAAACCGCTTGCATATGAAATCGTGATCCCGATTCCGCATGGCTGAGTCTCCTAGGATTCTCATTTCGGAATTCATCGCACGATGCAAACATCCGTTTCATCTACATTTCCGTTTTACTAAAGAGTGCCTTTAATTCATATTCCGAGCATAGCTCTTCAAAAGGAGTGATATTGAGTTTCCGGAGGTTTAAACTTTGAGTGGTTAAGTGAAATATTTTATGCCAACTGAACCAAACCATGATTTTTTTAAATTTTACCACCGCAGGAAAACGCCTTCAAAGAGAAGGAACAATTTTCAGTATCCATGGGATCCTTCTCAATTCGATGGTAATAAAAATTTAACCTGCGAATTTAGCAGAATTTACATGTTTTCACGGTGATATTTCTCATTTCTATCCATAATTTTCTATAAAAGATGAGTTAAATAATATACATAAAGGATAAACGGAAACACAAACTATGACCAACCAGGATATTTATTGGTACAAGAACATTGTTTTCATCCATATCAATAATGACATGTAAAGATCCTACCTGTCGGATTTTGATTATGGATACTTCAGTTTGGAGTAGAATAACTAATCTAACGATACCATAGATAAATAACTTACATTGAGGTTTAGCATGTTTTATCTTGCGTCTAATCATATAATGAAATATTTAGAATTTTATTTGGCCGGTTGAATATGACAGAACGAAGAAGTCTAAGTTTTCCACGCAGTTAAATGGAGCGATTATTTTGAAATATTGTTTCTTGAAAAGAATTTACTCGAAACAAAATTTTAATGTAGGATACGAATATTTCTTTTAAGTTCAAAGTAAAATTTTTAGTTACACTAAAAGTTGTTACCCATTTTGTAAAACAACTTTTTCCCAGTAACAGATGGGCATAAAAATGCGATCTTTGTCTCGATATAAATCTTTCGGTAGGAGTTTTCACAAGCTATATTCTAACATTATCTAGAACTTATTTATTTATACGAATTTATATTTGTCTCAGGGCATCCTTTGAGAGCAGTCAGGAGATCCAGCAGCAACCTTTTCCGCGTTCCTGGGCGCTTGACCGCCTTTTTAATCATTAATTCGAAAGAAAATAAATCATGACTTCGAAATAAAATAAATTTAAGATAATTTACTTTGCTTAAAAATTCATACTCAAGACAACTAGAAATTTTTAGCCTGTAAGAAATTTTATTTTAGCAGTTTTTTGTTTGACTAGAAACAAATATTATATTATAATTAATTAGAATCAGATATTACCTTAGTACTCACTAAATCCTGCTTTCCAGTAACTGAAGATCCTTTAACATATACAGCGGTAAAATAGAAATATAATAGAATGATCGCTATTGTTAATAGTGATTATGATCATGTGAAGATTGTGATGATGATTGTTAAATTATGTTTATCATGATGATGATGCTAATTTTCGATTTTCGTTAAGTCACTATCAGTCATTTTCGCCAAGGTACAGTATTATTAATCATTTAAATAAAGATTTACAGGTACACAAAGTAATTCGCTTGTTGATGTGCTAGGATGTTAGCAAAACTGGCAGTTTGAGAGATTCGCGAAGGAAATAAAAGGGCGTATAATTCAGTCCGAAAAGAAAAATTACGCGTTGTGTATCCGTTATTCAGAAAGGATATTCTCTCTAAACTCTATGAGTTACGAGGTCTTTGCTATCCTCTACGAAGATAAAATCCGTTAAACTCTTCGTTCACTAAAATTCATGGCCGTCTTTTGTCACGAGTTGAAAGAGCGCTGATATTGTTGAATGGAGGCATGATATCTCACTTTCTTTCCTGGATTTCGTTTTCGATGACTCTGGAAAACATATTCCGCGGGTTAAAATACCAAGTGTGGGCTCACAATCGCTGAAGAGAATGCGAGAGTGATGCAGGTGACACGTTGGAGTGGCGAGGCAGTTTAAACGTCACGGGGATCCATTCATCGGGGAAAAATGTCCTCGAAATGGAGTGGGACTGATTAATAAGCTCACTGTCGATTGTCCGCTTTTCTTAGGCACTGTTTATGGAGCGGCGTTCGCGTCATATCGAGCGATGTCGAATACATCACACGTTGATGAGCTAAAAGCCGCCTAATGTTGCAGCCGTCACTCCCCTTCTATTTCACATCGCAATCTTGCGATGAAGTTAGGGTAATGCATTCCAGTTGTTTTTATAGCTTTTAGTCCTATGACTTGGTGATTTCGTGTTGTTGTTTCGACATGAATGCCATCTACTCTTTATATAAAAAATTGGTACGGCTATAAAGCATAATATATTAGGCTTAACTTCAACTTTTCATCCAAAAGGTAATTTCGATGCTTGCCAATAATAAATGTCTGGTATTCTTTGGCGTAGTAACGTAAGCTTGAATTTTCATTCTTCAACGATAACATTAGGTTACAAAACTTAGTGTTTTTGCCGTAATATTATAACCGAGAAAGATTTCTGTGCCATCCTAGGGAATTTAGAAAGTTTCGTGGAAAGTTTATGCTTTTTCACTAAATAAACAGAATTCGTTATTTCAAATTTATTCCAAGGATCCGCCCCCGACAATTAGTATAGCTAAACGAGTAAAACTACCTAATATCAATTTTTATCGTAAAAAAATGGAACTCTCACAAGTGAACATATAGCATAGGCAACAACGGGAGAAAAATGTTTAAGGAATTTCGCGAAAGCATACCACAGACGTAACTTTCTTCCTCTTGGGTACTGAAAAAGAATTAAGCCTCTTACCTTATGGTTCAGGTATCAACGCAGGAGTGGAGCAGCTACTGCAAAATAAGAAATCGCTATTACAATCGGGTTACGATTTTATTAATTATTCATAAAATTAATACATTGTACATATATGTTATCATCATAGATATTCAGCAAAATCAGGATATAATGGCATGTGAAAATTTAGGCTGTTTAGATAACCTTCGTTTGGGAGCATAAGATACTCTCACAAAAAGTCCAAGGAATTATGGAAAAGGAATACATAATAGTACCAATTTAGTCTGTGACAATTTTCATTCGATTGTACGGGTTTTTCTGAGCGTTTTATAGAACTGAACACAAGACTTGAAATCTTTCCCGCCCTAATTCTTAGAAAAAATAACTCTAGGTTGTACGAGAGAAGAAAATGCGGCCACCTTGTTATTTCCGTAAAACATGCTCCATCGGCATCCACGTGAAAGGGTGACCTCCGGAAAATCGGTCAAGACATGCATGAGATTAACTTCAAGAGGTTGTCCGGTGGTGCAAAATTTCCATTAGCTTCCAACAGCGCTCTCTTAGACATCGGCTAACAAAAATATATTTCCCGCGTTATACGCTAGTACACTCTTTACCATATGTAAACATATGCGTCGAATAGACACTCCAAAAAGATTAAAACCCTTTGAGGATTAGACACTCGAGACTTTTTTTGGAGAAATTTTTAACCGAGCTTTAGTAACATAATTCATGGCAAATATGGCTATCCTATTGTCAAACGATTAATTTATTTTGTAAACTAAGACTCTTGCATGCCTATGATGGTATCATGTATTTTACCTGTACACAGTACGTTAAAAAAGGTTACGGAATCAAGTTTCACCACTTCTGGGATTCTTTCAAACCAAATGAACCCATGATATTTTCATGAACCATTTTTGCAGGAATTTAATAACAACATTTAGACGCATAACTGCGAGGATAGGAATTACTTTCGGCGAAAAAAATGAGCGACTTTCTAGAAATATTTGATCTTCCTACATGCGATAGACATCTTATATTTTGTCACTACGCCACTGAAGCGCTACGCAATATGATTATCGTTGTAGAGTTTTTAAATGAAACTGATATTTTAAATGCAATTCTTCATTTGAATAAACTAATAAAATCTTCGGTTTATCTGAAAAAATATAGCAATAATATCGCCATCACGTAAAAGCATTCTCTAGCGTGCCACTCCGGGTACGCCTACCATAGCTTCTTCATCCTATTTTCTTATTTATTTTTACAAAATCCTTCGAGCGCAATACATTTTTAAAATCTTAAGGAATACATTTTTATCCTAGTAGTTTAACGTTGACACAGCGTTGACTAAACGAGTAGAAGATAGGAAAAATTGCACTGATTTTAAAGCTCCTTTCTTGTTTACTTGATACTCCATGAGGCGATTGTTCTGCCTGCTTGGTCAGCTTCAATAGGCTTCCATCACAATTGACTTGATACTCAAAAGGTCAGCTTCCATTGTGATCCCTTGCCCATCGCTTAGGTACGATCGCTAGCCTCTGGGTCTTATTTGATACCATCGTCAGCCAGTGGTCATTTAGTTTATCCGAGCTCGTGGAGGAATTTCACTCCTCAAAAACACGCATTTAACTATTTTAAATTGGTATGATTTAAGCGTAACGCAGTGGTTGATAGAATACGCTGAAATAATCGTAGCTTTCTAATACCAATTATTCTCGAGTCCCGGAGACTTTTTTCAGGGTCACTTTTCCTAGGACCGGATTTGAGTCGGGTCCCTTTTAAGAGTTTGTTATGTCACTATGGGAACTGTTTTTCGAGCAACATGTAGTAACGCCTGACGGTAACAGCGCATTTGACCTACCACTATCTATTACCCTGACTTTCACCCATTGCATCAACAAGGCGTATTGTTTCAAGTTTATCATATAAAAAGACAGTGGCCGTACGTAAAGATACATGCGATCAAATAAACTGACATGGCACGGAAATAAGTATTTTTTCATGAAAATGTAGGAGAGTGGAATGATCAAAAACATTGTGGAGGACTGGATATAAGAATTGAGAAGTCTGCTATTTTCTAAGACATTACATACTACATTTCCAACATGATTTTTACCGAGACATCATAACTAATGCAATTCTTAAGTCGTAAGTGAAGCTGTATTTGGGAAAATAAATCGATATTTTAAAACAAATAGAGAAAATGAATAATACAGTATGATAGATGGGAATAAACAGAACTCTGAGAGTCCTCTCCCCTCTTCATTGTTTTTATAGCGACTTTAAGTCAACTTCAGTCGATCTTATGGCTGATGTCGAAGTTTACTTTTACTGAACAAATCGTCAATTCCTTAACAACTGGAAAACGTTAAGATTACTGACGAATATCTGTTATTTATATTTTTTCCTTTACCTTTGGATGTTATTGATTACTGTTCCCAAAGATCATCCATGACTTTAGCTTAAGATATTTACTTTCAACGCCTTCATAATTGTGTCCCTTTCTGGTTTCCATACCAGACTGAGATGAAACAACCGGAACTATTTTCAAATTCAGATTCCGAAGACCAATATTTAGAGTCAATTTATTCCTTAGTTACTTGAGCTCAGTGACGTAGCTGGACATCTACTTATACATATTTAGAAATGTACATTAATTAGAGCTTTTCTTCAACAGTGGAGCAAGAAATCAATTTCTTTCAAAATGGCTTACCCAAAACCTGTTAGCGAACCCTGTTAAACCCTGTTATTAGAAGCTATATTTATACATTTTCGCGTGGATGCAGGCAATATTGCAAATTATTAGTGTGGTAAATGATGCATGTGGATGAGAAAATGTTTAATGTCAAAATATTTCTTCTGCGGGTTGAAAACTTACATTTTTCAATTAATGTTTTATCATAATATTTTCACTTTAACTTTAATTTATTATTACTTTCACCCATACGCTCACAAAAATACCTGATATTACACTTTGATAAAAAACTTCAAATTTAATTAAATACCATAACAATTCTCATAACCAAGCTAATTATGAATCATGTCTTGAATACTTTGCTTATGATACGGTAAAATAGCTTAACAGCAATATTCTTGTTACTTAAAGACAATCTGTGATTGAATGTATAAATAAGGTCATATTAGGGTGCACTGAATAGACCAAGCAAAAACAAAAATTAGTTCTCGTTATGAGCGAGATACAGCTTAAAGAATCTGACCTAGTACCCGTGTATTGTCCATAACTTTATGTGGCCTTGAAGAAAAACGAGATAACAAAATTCTCCTTTTATCTCTTCACAATATTTATTCTGTAAGCCTACTTGGCCAAAGCAAAACTCTGCATTATATTTAAAATTTTGATCCTGCTCCAACCTTACTTCCCAAGAGATTTTCTTGTTTCAGCTCAGCAAAAACACCTAGAAAGATAACGTTTCAACGGACTCCAAGGGAAAACTTTTTTTTTCTCACGGCTTGTATGCACATTCACTGTATGCCAGGCTTACATAAATGTTACATTATCTCATAAAATGTTTCTTCTGAGTTAAACCTATGCGCGAGGTTAACTTCTGACCTTACATTTTGCGATACTCGCCGTGCAGCTAAACCCTAATAAAAGGGATAAGATTTTCGAAATAAACAGGACGAAGCTTCCGTGGGGTTTAACTAGACTGTGTGCAACGTTCCCAGGTACTATTATCGGGGATGCATGTGGAATAGGTTGGCGAGAGTTGTTTTTCTGTAGTTAGATCTAGGAAGACTAAATTAGTAGATTCGTGTGTTTCTGATCATCTTTAAAGTCACCAGACCCATGGTTGGTTGCATCCTAATCTCCTCCACCGTCTAAAGACAAAAGTTTTTGAGAAAGAATGAGGCTTACTGGGCAGTATGAGGAGTGAGTTAAGTTACTGATGCTCTCAGATAGAAGCCAGAATGCTGCTGGAAGACCACGGAGACACAGTGCAAATATGCTACAGATAACATGATTTATAATTCAATATCATATAATTCATCCATTCAGTAATTAGTAATCAGAATTGCTTCACTTATCCTGTGATATATACAACGGTAATATCATCGCAGCCATGAATCTGATCTAGATAAAATATTAACGGAAGATATATTTTGATCTAAACTGCTCCAAAAGATGGATGAAAAATACTCCAATCAAAAGAAAATGGAATCTGATCACGCGAATTTTCCATTTCGATGGAATTAGATCTTAACACAGTCTCCTCTAAACTTTCGAGTAATATATTCCGGCATTTATCCAGCTTAGTGTATGTTGACTCAAAAAACAGGATACTTTGCGTGTTCCTCTCCATTCATGTTATGGGAGTTCTTCTGTTCATCCGAATAAATTTCAATTTATATCTTATCTATTTTAACCTCGAATTAATTCATTACACGTACATACAACCTTTATGGCTGTCGTTTTTTTAGATGAATATCAAATTGATCATGTCCAGTGAAATCTTGCGGAACGTCATACTTATGAAATTCACTGAGAAATGTGAATACAGTGGTACAAACGAGATACGAATTTAATTCATTCCGTGGCTGAGTTCGTAAGTCGAAATTCATCTATCTCAGATCAAATTTAGCTAAATAACGGTATGTACGTACCATAAACAAACAAAATTAAAGAAACACGCCGAAAATGATTCCACGGCGTGGTAAACACGTGAATTAAACGTGCAAGACTCGCAAATCTGAGTAGTGGCTCGCTACGCCAACTGGCTGTAAAGAAACCAAGGCTAGCTCGTATTTTAAATTGTGACTCGTAACTCAGGCAAAAACTTGACCTAGTGACGACTTTTATCTCAAAAAACTAGTATGTTGGGGTACTCATATCTCAAGGCTGCACCACTGCATAATTAACACAAGTTGCTTGTTTAATCTACCAAGAATTTGATGTTTGGGTTGGTCGGTTGGGTTTCTTAATGTGAATACATTTAATTTATTAAAGAGTTCGAATTTTAAAAGATGTCCCCATTTTTGACATGCCTACGTTTAAGGATAAGAATAGGGGAATTTCTAAAAACTCAGGACTGAATATACGCTTGGAAAAAGTATGAGATGATCTTGCTTTCATTTCATTCAGATGAATCATAAACTGAAAATTATTGTCAACAAGACAAAATACCTGATAGTTATGTGATCGATCAGCAAAGCCATTGTCAACTGAATAAATAACCTGTGGGCAGCATACAAATTATTAGTGTTGTACTTCCCATGCTTAAATGAGTTATAATTAAACACATAATTTCATCTAGATTTAATTCTAATAAGATTTCTTTCTAATGTATTTATTCTTTGTAATATACAAAAAACACTATAATAGGTTGAAGTATAGAGAGTTACGTATATTTAGGGTGTGAATTAAAGAAATCTCCCTGATTCATCTGTAAGATAATTAGAATGCTTATTAAAATACGAGAATACAATACAACACCTACAACGTATGGCTATGAAATTATTGAAAATTACATGGTGGCTTAACACCCCACTAAACAAACGCAAGGTTAAGCGTGACAATAGGCCCTCCTTCGAATTAACTGAAGGGTGTATCCCATTGGCTCCCATAAAAACCTCTGTATTCGGAAACGGATGCAGTGCTCGATAAAAGGCTCATCACATCAAGTATTCCTGACGAGATTTAGATTAAGAGAAGAGTAAGTTTTACGGGACCGAATAAATGAGCAGGAAGGAGCCTGATTGAAAAGGTAAAAGGGTGCTATGGAATCAGTTCTGTGCAGACATTTGTAGAATTTCCGCATGGGGAGTTCGACAAGGAATTAGGACGACCTTAGGCTGAATCTGAGGGAAAAATAATCGAGTATTACGGAAACCCATTTTCAGACGCCGAGTAAATGCGTTTCACGGTTCATTGTTTCCTTCCATTCCCCTCCCCCCCCTCCATCCCCCCTCCCTCTTTTCCTTTGATTTTCTTCGCACGGCTGCAGCTTCTATTCACTGCGCTTCGCTGAGCGGAAAACTCAATTGTGGCCGATAGAGCGAGCCACTGTCCTCGGAAGTGAGCCGGAGATGTCCTCATATCCCAAAATATTCGGCCGTACGAAACGATCGAGGAGGCACCTTATTCCCTTTAACCGACTGCTTACCTTCTCTCCGAGCCACAACCACGGGTGTGTATAATTTTTATCCCGCTATTTACCAACATACCGAAATAGGGTCGTAGTGATAGTGCCGGTGCGCGAATAAACATGTTTCTGGGCTGCTCGAAGAGCTACAAACAGCTATGCCTTGCTTTGGGAACTGTTTAACTGTCAACTGTTAGGGACAAAGAGGGTGTTAGTGGAGCTAGATACGATTTTCCATAGAAAACTACGGTGAAAGTAATTTCGAAGTGTAACGGAAATTTTGGATAAGCCAGGTTAGGAATCTTTAGAAAGCTAAACGTAACTCTTCAGCTTGAGAAGCCTACGTTATACAAAGCTTACACTGCCAATCCAGCAAGGGCAGACTTCAGGAGTAGGATAAGAAACCCCTCCTACTTGAGCAGAAATGACTACCCCCATAAAATTGAACCCCCTCTCCAAAGAGATGATAGGACTAAATATTTATTTTTTAATAGGACCGCTGACTAATGGAACGTACTTCCCGCAGAAATGTTCGAGCCTTTCCCTCCGCGAGTGCGTAAATTTAAGGAGAAGCTGAAAGAAGCCGTACTAACTAGGCAACTGGGATAGGTCTGGGGGAGTTAATCGACTGTCTACTGTAAAAGCTATATTTATTTTGCGTTATTGACAAAGGGTTTTAGTGTACCTGTTTCCCTCATTGTGTTACTATGGTATTTGTTTTATATTTTACAATGGTATTTTTAAATTGCGGTGTTTGTTGAATCCCTGCCACCAGAAGATTCTTTTACTTCTAAGGCCTTAATAAATCGTCAGAAAGAAAAGCCCCCTTCACCCTTTCTCAGAATATTTTTGTATAATTAGGACTTTGTAAAAGGCATATATTTTAATCGTAGATTTATACTCGCCCTTAACTAATAACGACGAGAGCGTATTTTTTCCCCTTGCATAGCTGCTTATTACTCGTATATATTTCCCTTTTTTATTTCCTTAAATTCTTGTTTACGGTACACCCATATGTTGGGAAAAACAACGATGAAGTACAAAGGGAATGCAGATAAAAGAAATCATGATAGACGAGATCAATACGCTCCACATTTTAACTGAGGTATATTTTTGAAAGTAAAGAATGATCAAAAAAGCAGGAAATTCTAAATGAAAGATACCTCGGTCGTGACTGGGTTCTAAACCACTCACTTCTAAATGATATCTCAGGTGCGTCAAGGAAGTGATTACGATGCTTTTCAAGATACCGAGGGAACCGCGTAGCAAGTGGGATAACGTTTAACCAGGGCTATCTCAACAACTCATTTCTAGCACGTAGATGAGAAATATAAAGTTGCTTATTGGCTCTTTAGCGTTGAAAATTTAAGAAAACATCATCATGGAGAACGAATTGTTTCGTGATATCTTCCTTTTAATCTCACATAATTATCCATTACCAATTATAGTCATAATGAATTCAATTTGAGAGGAAGCAGGACAGAACCGCGGAAGACGGAGATACAGGTAATTCAAATAACTTTTGGCCAATTAAATGTGGCGGACGATTGGCTTCATCAGGTTATAGTGCACGTAGGGACGGGAAAAGTCCACCTTGTAAGCTGTTAGAAGAGTCCTTAAAAGAAAGAACACTTCGGAACTTCCACAGAAAGTGCAATCTGCTTTGAAAGTTACGAAGTGTTCTTTCTTCTAAAGATGTGTGTGAAATTCCACGAAATCACGCTTAGCTAAATCAATTTTACATAAGTTAGGAGAGCGTCTTAAACTGTAATTTAACATGTGCTTTGTGTGAAATGGGCAGGGAGAAGAACGCGTGTTGGGAGGAATAGTTTTCTAAACGAGAGCGTTTTAACCGAGTTTGACTTCACGTAACTATTAAAGCTACACTACGTTTTGAAATAATCTCTAAAAATACACCATAGAATTATTTAGGTAATGCTTAAACATTCACTTTCACTGTCAAAGAAAAAGACTTTTCTATCATAGGGAAAAAATCAAACGAAAAGGAATCATTTCAAAGACAAAATTGAGCGAAGGAATGAATGCGTGAATAGAATGAAAATGTCAATATCTTTCCCTCATGAGGCTCTCTTTAAAAGCAAAATACGTATAGTGTGTGAATCAATTGTTTTTTATGAATTTGGTGTATTCATTCCTTCACATCTGTTACCATCGGTAGTCATATCTATTCAAACTTAAAATTGATCGAATTCATCACTTCATCCATAGGAGTTGCAGCCCAAAAGTATGGGAATTCCATCATTTTAATCACACGCACTCCAAACATAGCATCCCATGTTACCTTTTCCTTAATAATTACGTGCTGGTGTATCTAGAATGACGTGTTATCTTGCTAAGGGATTATAATCAGTGAATATCTATTTACTGTTTGAGGGCTCTTGCTTAGCCTTATTGGTGGCTTATCTGCTTATGATAGATGTGGTCTCCGAACCGATACCTGAGGGAGACTTGTTTTCCCGAGTAGTGTTGGTGGCAGGAAGGTTATCCGACCGTCAGAAATTGTGCCCAAAGCCTAATTTACCTTAGTAATCATCATTTGGATAATCATCACCCGGCTACGTTGGTGATGAAAATTATAAAGCTAAGATTTACAGTCTTTCTACTATTTTAGTGAATGTTTCTCATTTTGCGATCTTCATCAATGAACTTTGTACGTAAAATTCTTCTAATGATTTGGAACAGTATCCTCTTAAGTATGTTGCGTTTATATACCTCCAATGAAGTTCTGCCATTTCGGACACGTAGTGCTTCTATCCCTCATTTCGTCTTTACATTTTCTCTTTAGTTTAGATCTTCAATCATTTTTCTTCTCATTTCCTCTTTCTTTTAACAGTCCCTTCCACTTCATTTCTCGACAGATATTCTCTTTCAAGTTCATACCCCATTCACTTCCTCTAAATCATGCTTATCAAAACGTTCTCCCCTTTAGGCGTCTTCATTTCTTACCTCATCCCGCGGATCTGGAAAAATACGCTAAGGGCGTCTTCCTTCAGATCCGCATATCAGGTAACTTCATACTAGTTCAAAAGAAGTAAATCCCCCACGTCATGGAACAAACATTGTTGAAAAAGTGGACGTCATTCGGAATCGAACCCAGATCTTCCACTTTAAGAGTGGATTTTCTTAAATAGCTAAGTTCTCACGCCGAAGAAATAGTCCTTCAGGAAATTCGAATAAATATTTCTATTTCCAGTCTCTTCAACTGCTTCCTCTCTCCTTTTTTTCCCTAATATATTTGGCTTAGAATCTAGAGTGTCAAATAATTCCTTCTACCTAAGCTGACTTCGATAAGCGGGTTACCCTGGAAACCCTGCATGAAAAATCAGAAATACATAGATGGTTGAAAAGACCACTTTAATCGCAGTAAAAATCACCACATACGTATTTGAGTGAACTATTATGACTCCATTAGAGGGAGCATTCTCGTCAAAGAGGAAAGACAATGTACAAAAACGATGCATAGGATATTATTATTATTATTATTATAAGTACACATGTTACAAATGGACAACTAGTCCGGTGGTAACAATATACAAGTTAAACTACTATTTCACTAAAAATCATATAATAAAAATCATATTCCCATCCAGACTTACTAACATTTCACAAATTATAACCAGATACAACATCATATTTCAGTGTGATACAAAATCATACAAGTTACAATCCCTTTAAAGTACTTTACCACAATTTTACATAAACCATTCCCATCCAATAAATGGTCGTCTAAAACACAAGCAATTCACATGCATATATACAAAATAATTATATAACTGTTAAATTTTTACATCTATTTTTAAATTCTTTAATAGTTTTCGGTAAAGGTTTCAGCACTCCTTCAGGTAACTTATTCCATTCTTTTATTCCTCTATTGATGAATGAAAATTTCGCTGCATTCGTCCTTTGCTTCCTTAATTTTAATTTAAGTTCGTGATCACCTTTCCCTATGTAGCTTGGTGTTTCCATTCTGCTCTTCAGTTCTTCCCAAGTATCACCGCCTTTTCTATGCAGAAGATATTTACGAAGATTATATCGAAATCCATCGCAGTATATCCCGGGATCGCATG
This sequence comes from Ladona fulva, assembly GCA_000376725.2. Lineage (NCBI taxonomy): Eukaryota > Metazoa > Arthropoda > Insecta > Odonata > Libellulidae > Ladona > Ladona fulva. The sequence goes on from KZ308791.1 coordinate 151,567, forward strand.
ATTTAAGGTGCTGTTTTAAGCAATTATATTAAGTATGCTATTGCTGGCCTGCAGCCAAGGGAAAGTATTAGAATAATTACAGAATAATTGGACTGTCTACTCTTCCCTTCGAATGCAATATAACAGAATTAAGTGTCATAATAATTTCATTGGTTCATTTCTTACGTCGCCCTAAATATAGATAAAACACTTTTGTTTCTCATTATAATGAGTTTCACAGATTTAACTGTTAGAAAAATTAATAACAAATAGCAATTAATGGGAATATTAATACTGTGCGAAACAAGTTAAGATAAATAACATCCCAAGGCTATACGAATTGACAAAGTATTGGATTAATAATCACAGTAATTAACCGTTTACTATTTCCTCATATCTAAAGTGATGGTTGAGGATTATGTATTATGAAAATCAAAGCCAAAGTAGCTAAATCTGCTGTGTTTTGGGAGTGATACACATTTAAAGAGTGTCTAGGGGGTTTGAACAACAAACACGAACGCGTTGCTACATCTGTCTATTTCATCTGAACTCACTGCACCTCATACAGTACATTAAGCTTAAAAAAAACTCCATCAGAAACACAAATCTGTTCGACGGAGGACTCTTAATCTCAAAGCATGGAGATAATGGGCGTGAAAAGCACGCAAATGAAAGAGATTTGGCAAGAAACAAACGCGCAGCATCACCGCCAAACACAGCAAAAGGCGTTTTAAACGCCCTCCAGTTCATTCCTGGATGTGACTGAAACAGAAGACTGTGCATTTGCTTCGAAATGTTTACAGTTTCCGGGCAATCAAGTCCAGCGATGTTTCCTTTCACTCGAGCGCCGTTTGATTAAATGGAGGATTCATCAGGATTCCGCGTTTCTCATTCGCGAGGCAATTTTGCTCTGTTTCTGAGTAGGAGAAGATCCCGCGGATGCAATTACGGCGAGAAGTAAAAATATGACGAAAAGGAAAGCGGAGGGCGCTTGGGGTGCGGCTAAAAGCAGCTCGGAGCGGTTTATTTAGGCTGGGAGTACACTCCGAATAGGAATCCGAATGGTCTCCATCGCCGTGTGCCCTTTTGAGGGAATAATGCCCTTTGACCCGAGAAGAGGGCGAGGTGCGTTCAATCGCCCGTGAAGATAAGGGACTTCCTTCGGAGATTCATCTTGCCTAATTCTCGGGAAGAGATGAAGCGACGGGAACCAATCCAATGGAAATCACCCGAAGGTTAACGGGGGTAAAAAGCCCTGCCCGATCAGGTGTCTCGAGTACAGGAACTCTGCATGCGGTGCACACGCTTTACCATTGACTTATCATACGGCCCGATTGCTCCAAAACGTTACCGGTTTCAAAGGCTTCACTAGTTAAACGATACTTAACCGTAACTGTAGGCTCAGAAGATGCACCCCCATTTTAGTACAGAAAACTAAAGGAAAATCAATGGCAACGCTTTTAGAACCTAAATTATGGTTCAGTTTCATTTTTATACTCAATTTCCACGTTACGCTTTGTTACCCTAAAATAGATAGAATATCTCGATCGCTCTTTGACGTCGTATAACTGGGAAAAACGATAATAAAGGACGATCCTTCGCATAGAATAGTATTTTCTGAGCCATAATTTTGGAAAAAAAGGTGCGTTTTAACGCGTTCTTTATCTAACGCGTTTCTTTATATTTTTTTAATCTTTCACACAGATAGTGATTTATTCAGTCAAAGAAAACACAGTTCAGCTTTACGATTAATGAAAGATATACACGAATTCGGTTAAAAAGAGAATAAAGATAGTATTTGTTATTTATTCCAGCACTAATATATTGACACTAGAAGACACTATCCTAAGTCTTCGATGATTTAATTTGTAAAAATCACAGAATATACGCAATATATTCGTTAAATAAAGATTAAGATTATTTATTACGGTTTTAACACATAGAAAGACTAATAAAATCATATACGATTAAGTCTAAGCATTTTACGATTTCGTGCCGAATGCTTCGTGATTACATTATTGGAATCCAGAATATTCGTGTGGGTAGCGCGTTCGCCTTTGATGAAAGCGGTCCCAGATTTGTTTCCCCGTGGGGGCCCATGTGTGCGAATAAACTTTAGCAGTCGAAGAACCTTAAAAATACTACTACAAAGAATATCACCTATGTAATTCGGTTTGTTTTGGTTTATGTCTAAAGTTTGTCAGCTGATAAAAAATGATATTAAGTCCTAAAATAAAATAACTCTACACACTGATAACTCTATTTTAGATGTATTCTTACATGCAAATATAACTGTCTTTATAGTCGAACCCTACAAAATTTAACTATAGAGAATAGTTCAATAAAATCTAATGCATTTCTCCTTTAAATTTATTACTTTACTGATTATGGATCTTCAGTTTTAGTCAAACATAGACAATTATACACACGCTAAAATACGTTTTTTTACTATGTGTGTAAGATTGAGCGACAAAATTCACTAACACACAAAAGTTTTCACGAAAACCCGATGACAAGTGACAAACTTAACTTCCCATAAAGAGCAATTTTTCGTCTAAAATTTACTCGGCTCCGCTGAAAAGACTTGAGTCGCTTTAAATTTAGCAAGTAAGGACTCCTTTCTCTTCATTTATAATGGAATTATAATGTACATACAAACTTGCCATGATTCCCTCAAATCCGTTGATGAATTTAGAGACGTAAACCTAAAACGATATCCTTGATGTGATGATAGAGATACCTTTGTATAAATTGTGAAATCCATTCAATCTTATATATAGACTAAATCGTATCTAAGCGTTTAAAAATCTATATTACGTAATGAGGAACTTAACGAGAAGTAGTAAAAAAGTGAAGGAATTAGGATATAAAGCAATATTGAGCCCAGTATTAGAATATGCGACAAGTTTATGGAATCCGCGTAATAAAATTAATGTTAAAAATAGATCGGAAAGTTGTAACGAGAAACTGCTAGGTATGTCTTACGGAAACATAAGGAAAAAGACAGCGTAACGTAAATGTTAGAAATACTTGTTTGGGAAACGTTAGAGAAAAGGCGGAGTGTAAATCGATTGGTAGGCATCTTTCAGGTAAGAAACGGAGGCGAGACTTGGAATGAGTTGAGAAGCAAAATAGAAGAATCGATTTATATTGCTCGAGTGGATCGTTCAAGCAGATGTTTAATCAGAGAAAACAAAGAACAGATTTAGATCGTTCATAAATAGAGGGATTAAAGAGTGACACAGTTTGCCAGAAGAGGTTTTCATTCACTTACCTATGAATAAAAAGGAGCTTCGAAAACAATGCAATGCTAATTGAGATATAGAAATGTAAATTATGCAAAAATGTTGATTAAATTTACATTCAATGTAATTTAAAGGGTGTAACAGGTAGTGCCAATTATCTATTGTGTATTTTATATTTTTAAATAAGTATATGTTAAATGAGCAAACTGCCATCAGGCTTGTGTCTAGGCCGTAAATTTGTAAATAAATGAGTAAATAAATAAATAAGAGAAAAGTANAAGGAGATCATGTACACTACACCTAATCTGAGACGCACATTTTATGTTCTTGTACATAATCGACAAGCTGAGTGGAAAACGTATTAATATGTCATTTCTTTAGTTTATGAATCAGCTTTAACGTAAAAGGTAACGGAAAGGAAACCAGTTTTTATGGCAACAGAAAACAAAATGAAAAACAGGATCACAGCTGGGCCGTTACGGAAAACAACGGTGAATCGATTTCACCGTTTGGAGATACGAGTTACTCAAGCTTGCTACAGTTAGTAAATAGACCAAACGTACGAGGAGAATCGAAGGAAAACATTCACGAAAATGGTCGACGTATGAATCTCAGTTCGGGTTCTTCTGAGACGAAACAGGATAAGAGGAATTCGAGGAGAAACATTCCGCGATTCGGTTGCCACTGACTTGCATGCCCCAAACGGGAGTAGCGTGATTCGTATACATGTCTGCAGGTAAATTATCCAATTGAAATGAGCATTTACGCGCAGCTTTCAACCCGTGGAAACGCTTCAATTCTCCTACAAACGGGAGTCGTCTGGACGGTAAATCAGAATTATAAGTGAAAGGCCCGGTCAATGTTCCCAAAGCATTGCAGCCCTATTAAGTAAGAGGCAGATTCCAGAGAGGGTGCCATTTCATAGGAATGCCGCCGAGAGCGAGCGAAGATTTATCGCTTCCCATGGAACGCTATCAGAATCGCCGGTTATGAAACGGCGCTCGTAATTCTTTCCACGGATATGAGGGGTTTCATTCCGCTGCCTTATCCATTTTAATAATCGTACGGATCTACATCTGAGTCTGCAGATACATCGCCCCTATCGGCGAGTGGAAGAATAAAAGGCAGGATACTCAATTGAGGCGCAGCTAGGAAATATCGTAAAAACTATGAAGTACTTTAGTAAGCCTCGTTGCTAAATACTGCAGCTGTATCTATTCATGCACCAATTTCATGCAGCCTAACATTTTACATCAATTTTGGTTTATGTATAAAGTTTGTCAGCTGATAAAAAATGATATTAAGTCCTAAAATAAAATAACTCTACACACTGATAACCCTATTTTAGATGTATTCTTACATGCAAATATAACTGTCTTTATAGTCGAACCCTACAAAATTTAACTATAGAGAATAGTTCAATAAAATCTAATGCATTTCTCCTTTAAATTTATTACTTTACTGATTATGGATCTTCAGTTTTAGTCAAACATAGACAATTATACACACGCTAAAATACGTTTTTTTACTATGTGTGTAAGATTGAGCGACAAAATTCACTAACACACAAAAGTTTTCACGAAAACCCGATGACAAGTGACAAACTTAACTTCCCATAAAGAGCAATTTTTCGTCTAAAATTTACTCGGCTCCGCTGAAAAGACTTGAGTCGCTTTAAATTTAGCAAGTAAGGACTCCTTTCTCTTCATTTATAATGGAATTATAATGTACATACAAACTTGCCATGATTCCCTCAAATCCGTTGATGAATTTAGAGACGTAAACCTAAAACGATATCCTTGATGTGATGATAGAGATACCTTTGTATAAATTGTGAAATCCATTCAATCTTATATATAGACTAAATCGTATCTAAGCGTTTAAAAATCTATATTACGTAATGAGGAACTTAACGAGAAGTAGTAAAAAAGTGAAGGAATTAGGATATAAAGCAATATTGAGCCCAGTATTAGAATATGCGACAAGTTTATGGAATCCGCGTAATAAAATTAATGTTAAAAATAGATCGGAAAGTTGTAACGAGAAACTGCTAGGTATGTCTTACGGAAACATAAGGAAAAAGACAGCGTAACGTAAATGTTAGAAATCCTTGTTTGGGAAACGTTAGAGAAAAGGCGGAGTGTAAATCGATTGGTAGGCATCTTTCAGGTAAGAAACGGAGGCGAGACTTGGAATGAGTTGAGAAGCAAAATAGAAGAATCGATTTATATTGCTCGAGTGGATCGTTCAAGCAGATGTTTAATCAGAGAAAACAAAGAACAGATTTAGATCGTTCATAAATAGAGGGATTAAAGAGTGACACAGTTTGCCAGAAGAGGTTTTCATTCACTTACCTATGAATAAAAAGGAGCTTCGAAAACAATGCAATGCTAATTGAGATATAGAAATGTAAATTATGCAAAAATGTTGATTAAATTTACATTCAATGTAATTTAAAGGGTGTAACAGGTAGTGCCAATTATCTATTGTGTATTTTATATTTTTAAATAAGTATATGTTAAATGAGCAAACTGCCATCAGGCTTGTGTCTAGGCCGTAAATTTGTAAATAAATGAGTAAATAAATAAATAAGAGAAAAGTACTGTTATCGATTTCTGGAATATGGTTAGTCCAGCAATGAGGTCCATTCCGTTTTAGAGACAAAGTTAGCGGTGGCGTACGTCACTCTGTAGCTCCTCTCAGAGGCAACCGACCTACAAAGCGATAAGAGGTGAACGATAGTGCATCCACCGAAAACGGGGAGAAACTGTTCTCCTGTGATAACTTAATGCTAAGGCATCCGTCCATCAGGGGTTCACTGGTGCTACCACATCGACTAGCGGGTACTCGCTATTTCCAAGTACTTTAGTACCTGCATTATTTCGCTCTAGTGATGCAGTAATATTTTAGAACCTGCTACTATATTCTCGAAAACTGTCATCTCCTAAAAGCATAGCTTCATCTATTTTTTCTTGTTTTCTTGTTTTGCGGAATAAAAAATTCCTCGGGCTTCACAGATAACGGGGCTGCGTTAAGCTTGTAAATTGCATGACAAAATGTTTGCAATGCAATAATAAAAATAATATATGAATAATATATTATTTATATCAATTTATAAATTAATTATATTATTTTGTTGAAAACGCCAGCCGATTGCTTCAGCCGATTTCTATAATTTTTTCTGTTGTTTTTGTGATTAAAAAGTACAGTGTCGTACACTATGGCATTACCTTGTTACCATGATTACAATTTTTATAGCAGGATAAATGAAATTTTAATATATATTACAGTTACTTATTTGTATGTTTTATCAAAAAGAGTCACTTCGTTACGAATTCAAAGGAGATCATGTACACTACACCTAATCTGAGACGCATATTTTACGTTCTTGTACATGATCGACAAGCTGAGTGGAAAACGTATTAATATGTCATTTCTTTAATTTATGAATCAGCTTTAACGTAAAAGGTAACGGAAAGGAAACCAGTTTTTATGGCAACAGAAAACAAAATGAAAAACAGGATCACAGCTGGGCCGTTACGGAAAACAACGGTGAATCGATTTCACCGTTTGGAGATACGAGTTACTCAAGCTTGCTACAGTTAGTAAATAGACCAAACGTACGAGGAGAATCGAAGGAAAACATTCACGAAAATGGTCGACGTATGAATCTCAGTTCGGGTTCTTCTGAGACGAAACAGGATAAGAGGAATTCGAGGAGAAACATTCCGCGATTCGGTTGCCACTGACTTGCATGCCCCAAACGGGAGTAGCGTGATTCGTATACATGTCTGCAGGTAAATTATCCAATTGAAATGAGCATTTACGCGCAGCTTTCAACCCGTGGAAACGCTTCAATTCTCCTACAAACGGGAGTCGTCTGGACGGTAAATCAGAATTATAAGTGAAAGGCCCGGTCAATGTTCCCAAAGCATTGCAGCCCTATTAAGTAAGAGGCAGATTCCAGAGAGGGTGCCATTTCATAGGAATGCCGCCGAGAGCGAGCGAAGATTTATCGCTTCCCATGGAACGCTATCAGAATCGCCGGTTATGAAACGGCGCTCGTAATTCTTTCCACGGATATGAGGGGTTTCATTCCGCTGCCTTATCCATTTTAATAATCGTACGGATCTACATCTGAGTCTGCAGATACATCGCCCCTATCGGCGAGTGGAAGAATAAAAGGCAGGATACTCAATTGAGGCGCAGCTAGGAAATATCGTAAAAGTTTTTTAGTAAGCCTCGTTGCTAAATACTGCAGCTGTATCTATTCATGCATCAATTTCATGCAGCCTAACATTTTACATCAATTTGAATGAACAGAGATGAACAATTTTTATTAATAATATTATACATTCAGGACTTCGAAATAGACGCAGAAAATATGTCAATATATCATGTTTACATCACTTATCCTCTTAACCATACCGAACTGGGACATTAATAATACTAATTTCTTT
>KZ308791.1:162446-258692 GCA_000376725.2 Ladona fulva
AGCAGTAAAATAATAATTACATCAATTTAAAAGATTATTATTTTTTCCAAAGGAAAATGACTTCAGTCGCGCAAAAAAACGGACTAGCAGGGTTTCGGTTGACTCGAACCCGGAACCTTGGGATTGGAAGGCTAGTATGGTAACCACTCCATCACCTCGGCCGATAAAAATTGAGCAAAAATATTCTCTAACTATTTTTCAGTTACAAATTGAATACTTCTATTATCAGAGGGCTCTGTAAGTACCATTATCGATCCTACTACACAAATGTAGGTTATTGGTATAAAAATACAGGAACATTTTTACTGAAAAACAACATCGTAAGGAAGCTGAACAGAATGGCTTTAGAAAATGTACTTTGTCCATATTTGGCAATAAATTAATCAAAATATATGATAAGAATAAAGAAATGGTGTAAATATAGCGTTACTACTAAAATTGGCTCTATATCACTAAAAAGTCTCGAACTGTAAATAAATACGAGTGAAAATATCAGAGTTAACTGATAAGAAATCAGTATTATTTCACACGATTGCTCTTACAATTTGCTGCTATTAGAGAAATCGATGATTATATGTAGATTTGTGGTTTTAAGTCATTCCTGTGCTCATGGCAGTTTCCGCCAAATGTCATCGTACCAATCTATATCTTGGTTTCTATTCTATCCGGTCAATGGGACTGTCGCATTGCTAGGTTCCTCGTAGATTTTCTATCGTATTAATTTATTCCGTTTCAGAATTTGGGAAATATCCTTAGGCAACCCTTCAATCCTTTGCGACAAGATGTTAAGTTAACCGCTATTTAGGAAGGTTTATAAATGTGCGTATTTAACTACAAGATACTGCATCTGGTTTGCAAAAATATCCTATCCCCAAACTTTTGGGAGAGTTCTCACGCAAAGAAAATCCAATCAACGCATTGAACCAGAGATTACCAAGTCCATTTACTTCTCGACACAAGTATTAGCAGAGAGGCGAACGCGAAGAAAGGATAAAACACTAACGGGATGAACATTCTTAACACTGGGACACCGAAAATGAAAATTCTTAATCCTGTTATCTATTCTCCCTATCATTTCCCCTTTCGTGCAGCGCGTTGTAATCCCGACTTAATTTCCGAGCAAAATAGTAACCGTCCATAAATTTAAGGGGCCCTTCATAGGAGAATATCGCCCAAAATGTTTCCAAATGCGTTATGTACGTAGAGAGCGTATCTGAGGAAATCACGGAGTTTATTGATTAATAAAGTGGAAGGAGAGGGAAGGAGCGTGGAATGGCGACAATCGTCGGCGTAGCGAAGGAGGAATGGAAATCAAAAAGGCCTTTAATCTTTCAGTCGCAAGGCGGTTACAAATGAGAGCAGAAGGAATTCGAAAGGGTCTCTTTAGGTATGCGTGCTGGCACGAGAAAATCCTCGAAGAGTAAACGATCAGAAGGAAGGAGAAGCACGGGGAGACGTAAGGAAGTGAAGAGAGGAGAAAGAGACGCGAAGGAGAGGCAAGGGAATGGGTTGGAATCCTTTGAAGCGTAGATGGAAGGAAAAAAGAGTAACGACAAAGCGCGTGGGGACGTGAGGAGAGTGGGAATGAGTTGGAGAGAAAAAGAAGTGAGGAGTTGAAAGATTTCTCGGGGAATTGTTCTTTGGGTTTACTCGGACAGGAAAGGGAAGGCACGTTGACGCGAGGCTGATTGATGTAGGATTCATCGGAGGGACGCTTTTATATTCGTAGGAATCGAAAGAAAATGGGGAAAAGGAGAAGGGACAAGTTATTTAAGGAGAATTCCCTCTACGTTCCGCTGTTTCTTCTCCCGAGGACAATGAGGACTGAAAGTTCTCCGTTGGAGCGAAACAAGAAAGTCATAGCGTTGCATTGGGAATCATGGTCCTCATATTGCTCAAGTTTGAACGAGGAATCGCAGCTGTCGCCGTCGTAACCCCGATAAAAAGGAATACCCGAGAAAGTCACGGAAACCTCTCGCTCTTAAGAGGATAAAGTCGCTTTTAATAGGTTATCATCCGCGGGATTTTCTCGTGGTTAGAGCGTGTCGGCGCATGTAGACGCTGCTGCATGAATATTCAAAGAAATACTTATGGGAATCGATAAAATTCAGTAATCAAAATATATTACTTTATTTAACACGAAGGAGCACTGGAGTAATCAGACGCCCGTTATTAAAAACGTACTACATATACGCGGCATAATTTATTTCATAAGGAGTTGATTATTTAGTTCATAGTACTAAATTAAATTAAACTCAAATCTTACGTATTTGGAGATAAATTTTAATTCTTTCAAAACTCTTACTTTACATTTCATTTGAGCAGTAACTCTCGGTCTCTTCAGATATGCGACCGGGTTTGTCAATTTATATTTGAAGTAATCGCTAGATAAATTCTAAAAAGTAGCTAAAAAGCCACTAAACTTAGAAACAATGTTGCTAAAAGGAAGTCAAAACATAATATAATTTGAAATTGCTTTTACAAATAGAATATCAGTTACGGCATTGCTTGTGATAAATGTATAGTACGAAAAACTTTAGACTATAAGTTGTATGCATAGCACATTGTGCAATCGGTACATGAATAAACAAATATGGTTTATTGAGGTACAATCGCGCTTGAAAAAATTTCGGTTCCATAAGAGACAGGTTTCAGATAGAATATTCAACTTTGTATTTAACGGAAGATTACCTATTTCTAGAACGTCTCTAAATAATTCGGATTACCTTCAACGGATAAATATTAGAGATATGAGCACCTTCCGCTAGACTAATAAAGTCGATATTTTCCATTTTTTCAAGAAATAATTCTAGAATAAATTCCAGTATTAAACAAAACCAGAAAAACACCAATGACAAAGAAGCCATCTTGTCGTGGGCATGGGAATGAAATTAAATAGTAAATGTAAAATGAAAACTTAAATAACAATACATATAAAACCATAAAAATGTATCTGAGGCATTACATTTGAGCGGTGTCACCAGATTGTCTTCATACATCGCAATGTCTACCATTAGGAAGTGAACTAAACGATTCGCCTAAATACAACTGAAGGAAATAAACATTCTCCAGGAAATTCTAAGAGTTAAATCTCTGAATTTAAATTTTAAGTTGAAAAGCAGTGGGAAATTCAATCACAAACAAAGAAGGAAACAGAAAAAGTAAAATGTGGATTATCCCTTTATGATAAGAATGGAGAAGATGAGACTGACTAAACTAACATTTGACTTATGTCATTAATTATAAATTTTTAGACTAAGGGAAATCGACATAAGGAACGGGAAGACAAAATGGATGGGAGGAAAATTAATTTCTGCCAGTGTTTTCAGGATAAAACCGAAAGAGGATGCCCATCTTACTTACGTTAAGATAACGTTCAAGAACAATGACTAAGAAAAACCATTTGTACTTTTGAATATTTGAAGCTCAAGTGGGATTAGATTAGATAACTAAGTTTGCTGTCTTTGTCTAAGAAATACAACCAGCTGAAAACATAAATTACATACAACAAAAGTTAAATAATATGTTAAGCCTCTAAGTTTGTAATTAGAAGTTGGAGATATTTTTATATTTCTGTAAGTTTAATTATATAGTAAAGATATAAAAATTTTCACTTCTAGTTATACGCTAATTATATCTTGTGTTAACTCAGTAATCTACGGGACAATCTTGATTTTGTCTCTCGCATACACAATATGCCAATCTTGGAACAAGAATAAAACTTGGATAAAAATCTAAAACTTTCAAAATATACTTTATTTATATTCAATTCGTACTCTTCCTATCGAAAATAAGTTTTTTTGGAAAGGAATCCTGTCCACTCTCCAATTCCGAAACGTAACCGCTCACTCGACACTCCATCATAAAATGTTTATGTGTATTCATCCTTCCACAGATATCCGTAATGTATATACCATTTTTCGAAGTAAAGATCGCGCCAATCATACACAAAATATTTAAGGCTGGAGTGAAGGGTATGAACAAACTTGGCCGTGGGATACATGGGGTGGGATAGCAACCGGAAGATACAAATGCAAATAAATAAAACGAGTAGAAACTGATAGTTATCCCGACAGTATTACATGCCAGCTCACAACCGTAAATGAGTAACATTGAGTATAATCGGAATTTAAAAGAATAAGACAATCATGTCCGGTTTAGTGCATGATTGTTTCCCTCAAATGTTTCTTTGAACACGAAAAGAGGGTTGTATATGTGACTAGAAGACAGGTGAAAAAAGGATCGATTACTCACAAAAGAGGAATTGGAATAAAAATATTAACGTGTTAAAAATTGAAGATATGTAGGGTAACTAGATGGGAATTAGACATAAAAATGAGAAGACTAAATATCACTAGTATACAGGCTGTACAATTGAAACGAGAAATGCACGATGGAAATTAGGTCTACGACACCAAACACTAAAGCGGCCTTCAATAGAAGGACCATTAGACAGAGGCTTAAAATCCATGGAAATCTTAATGGATAGATTCTCCGAGAATTCAGTGTTTAATCAAAAAGGAAGTTAAATTAGAAGAATGAAAATGAGTGAGCCTACAAAGACTAATGAATGAACCAGAGAAATAGATCTATCAGGATCTAGAGAGAGTGAATATATAGCAACGATGTGAATGTGAATATGTGAATAAATAGCAACGATGAGCACCAAATAACATTTAACCTCGGAGCTTCTCAAAACAAAGGTGATGATGATAAGTGATACATATTGAATATCATGAACTTGAGTGAAATTAGGTCAACAGAGGTTCTACAGGAATTCACGAGCTTCTAATGTAGGATTTAATCAAGAAACTTTCGCAAATTATTAAAACGGAACCATCTTGATGGTAAATACATAATCTTACAACTAAGGTCCCAATAATAATAATAATAATAATAAAGGACATTATTCAGGGCGAGATTGAGACTAACAAGTCTCTTCTTACATCTAACCCTTATATAATAGAGAACATAGGTTCGTATGATTTGCAGATTAAATTGCTTATTTCGTAGATGGAATAGGATTCAGTGTATACCATGGGAACATCTATATTGCGCAAGTATAACACTTGATCTCGGTCGTTAAATGTTGGTGAGTCAACTAATTCTGACTCGAGCTCAAGCTTCAGCTTTCGTGAAATGGATTCATTAGATGTTTCAGAGCAGCAAAAAACAAGGCTTCCAAAGAACAGTTCCAAATGAAGGATACGTTCTGGGTCATCGCGAAGATAAACAGAGTACTGAGGAAATTAAGTTCCGAAAACTTTCCACAAAAGGATTCTTTGCTGCACTTAAAACAACATGATCGATCTTTAATTTGTTTCTGAACCATTCATGAACATCCTTCGGGATGTTTCGCTTCTCCACAGGAAGTCAATAAGAAAAGAGACGAATAAAAATCTCCTTAGCAACCAGGACACGGGGTGCGTTCTTCGCCTCGACGGTTCACTGAGGAAAAGTCCTCAATTTAATAATTTATGCTTATCACACCACTACGATTACATTTTGTGGAATTTTAAAGATTTGATATTTTATAGCAGTTGGTTTCGTTTCAAGTCCTTTTCAATTACGTCCTTAACATTAACCTTCAAAATCATTAATTCAATGATTCAACTCGTATCCAGGCTTCTAACAGTGAAAGCTGCAAATGTAAAATTGAAGAGAAAGGTTGAGTAAACAATTTTCGATTTAATTTTTCTATATTTTAGGAAAATTTAACCATAGGGTACATTTTAGACAGGAAAAATACGTACTTAACTATCACTGCGTCACGAAACCCAGCTACTGAAGTGTACAAGAATTTAGAGTGATTCGCGTAAGTAAGGAGATAAGGTTGTAACATTCTTGAATAGCTAACAAGCACCAATAGACTGAAAATTGTCACCAAATTTGCAAGTTAACGTACTACTTGCAACTGACTAACATTAAAAATTAACAACTTTAATTTCAGTTGCTTCATTGTAACAAAATCCAGAAAATATTTATTGAATCTAAATTTCACAAAAATTACGACAAATATATGCAAATGACGACACTAAGCACAAAATGAATGGCGAAAATTAATCATAAAAATTCAGTAAAATTTTATTGCCAATTATCGAGGTGGCCGCCATCAAAACTCGCGGTAAATGAGACAAGTTGAATATAATAATTCCAAATTTGAATTCAAATACGCACACCGAATATTCACCCGAAGTCCAAAGGCGTATATCCAGGTCTCTAATAATTAATTACCGTCGCACAGACGAGAAGCACGAAAACATCACTTATTTTTTTGCACGAAGAATTTTTCTGTCGCTTTCGATTACCTGAAAATTTCATTTGCAAGCTCGTTTGTGAAAAAACGCAATTTTATTTAAGGGAAAACAAGTTGTCCTTTGATTGAGATATGAAAGGAAGTGTTGCGAGCGAGCTAAAAAGGGAGGGAAAACTCGGAGAAATTCTCATTAAAAGCGATACGGCGTTTTATTAATTAAGTTCGGTTGGTATTCGATGTCGCAGCATATAAAATAAATTCACTGAATGTATTTTCAAACGAGAGCTGTTTCTGAACTGTTTGTTTCGAAATGCTAAAATAAAAACGGAGTTATTTCCCTCTCCTGCTTTTTCTGTCATTTTTCCTCTCTCGTGCCAGTTTGATTGCATTCCCTGTGATTCCTTCCGGGGCTTACCCCTCCTCTTCACTCCACCTCACCTCTCTCGTTCGATACCGCCCCTTCCAATCCACCCCTCCTTCGATATTCCCCTTCCATTGCCCCTCTCGCTTCCAATGCCACAACGCACGACCCCTACAACTCCTCGTCACCCTCCCCTAACACCATCTTCTACTTCGAACCTCAATCCTGTTTCTTTTTGGCCCTATCCGCACTAAACACCACTATCCATGAGTATCATTACCTGCCGCCCCTTAATTTTAATACACGATTTGTTAAAACGCACGAAATATATGATTCGTACAAGTATTCCTTGAATTATAAAAGTCTTTACTCCAACGAGCTCTTTTTAGTCATTGGCGGACTTGAACGGTTTCGATGACTTTATTTACATCCGTTCGTTAGAAAATTACAAGAGGAAACGAACAGGTGAACAACATATTAACACAAACACATACACTATCAATCCCTAACCAGAAGAAATTGTAATAGCCGGGACTCGAACCCGGGACCTAGGTTTAAGTCCTAGCATGCTAACCACTTGGCTACCATGTATGTGCAATTTGCGAAAAGATTACACTAAAAGAACAGAGTGATTTTTCTCCACGATCACCATACAGCAATACATTTAACAAAATAAAATGGTGTTTAAATGTAAATTGAAAAGAGATCATAAGGAAATGATCTTAAATCGCCCCCATTTATAAGTTTCTAGACCCGCAACACTTTCAAAATACGAATGGGAAAATACGTAAAGATGGCTCACGAGAATCTGTAATGTTCGCAGTAGCTAAGATTAGAAATACCACATATGGACAAAATATCTTCCGCTGCGATATTCACCTATAAAATTTCTTCGACAGCGATGAAAACATTTAAGATTGACTTAGAGGAAGAAATTTTATAACTATGCACTAGATCTTTATGGATCGTTTTCGGAAGAATTCTCAGGTTTACAGCGGAGTCAATCACTCTGAGACCCTGAAGATGGCGACGCAGTTTTACAGCCAAACGTAAGCATCAGTCAACTGATGGACACAGTAGAATCTGGAACAATTTATAATAATTTTTCGTACCTTTCACCAGTATATTAGATTTTATTAAATTTACGAATCTATAACGTCCATATTTATATGTATAAATTTGTAATTGAGTAAAAAATGTAAGCTATAATTACCATGCGGTGTACTTCAGAACCCATTTGATAGTTGAATTTCGAGAGAAATCGATAGTTCTCGTAAATCAATTACCACCCTGAGTTTGTGGCCTAAAAGGCTCCACTTAAACATTATTACGACTTTCCATACGAATGTTGCATCTTTTATTGTTATCGTCTGCTAATTGCAAAATTTCACGTATATGCTTGCTCCTGATTGGCCCTGAATTTTAAGAAAGAAAATGTAAAAAATATCTCATGTTTACGAGAATTCACAAATTTTATCAGAAAATACAACGTTTTTTCTTATGTTTAGGAAAGATTGTGGGTAAGTTATTCTCCAATTTAAGAGTCGATGGCATACTAATGACACAATAACACGAAAGAAAACATAAACCGAATAACAAACATATGGTTGCCGTTACTCAATTGCTCCATGGATTCCTCAACGAGTTTGAAACACATACCTCATTACAGTGTTTCCCTTTCAGAACAACGGACCAGTTTTTCTTGAAAATTTGGAAAAAGATACATATCATCCTATTTGGTATTCAGACATCAATATCTCTACTTTCTCTTGACATTCCCCTCTCGGAAGGATTGAAGGTACCGATTCCCTACTACAACTGCTTCCGAATATATATCCTATAAATCCTTACGTGACAGGTAGTGGCTGACAACTTTGATTGATGAATCAAAGATCTTTACATTCGATAAATTTCAGCCATAAATTTAGTTATTTGCTAAAATAATACTTTATGCATATTCTTTTAACCGGAATAAGAAGGAAACTAGACTTTTCCTAAGCTAACACAATAAAATCTTCTCTTCAATCATTCTTTGAAAATGTAGATGGAAATACTCTTTTTAATAATACCAAATATACTTTTTTCCACCGTCGCTGATTACAGACAGAACGCGAAGAAAGTACAGAAGTGTAAATCTCTTACAATTTAAATCGAGACTAACAAATATTCCAGCAGGTGAAGGTTGAGACGTAGCGAGCAGGACATCGATAATAGCTTTAGAAGAGGGTCATACAGAGAGTTACGGAGATACGAAGATTTTTATACATCAACTGTGTTATTTGATACTACTTCACACCCCAGTATCTCACAGCTTAGAAAAATAAATGCCAGAAAAGAATGCTGACTAATGAAGGAAAGTAGCGTTCCTGTCAATAATACGTACATATATTCATATTTGGTTTTTGTGAGGGAATTGATAAAATGAAATTTGATTAATGTAAAACATTTTCGACAAATGTTGATGCTTAGTGTTGAGCCGTCTTCTCTTTTAAAAAACTTACGGAAGTACCTCTTTTTTGTAAGGAAAAGAGAGAGTCGTCCAAGCTCAAGGTTTGAAAACAGTGATATAGAAGTCAGTAGATAAATTGAGAAATGATTGAGAGAATGTAGTCAAACAAGAAGCAGGTCGTTGACTTCATTGACTTAGTAAGTATTTTACATTTTCTCCACTGTTCCGCTGGAATATATTCTACTACGTCACATATGCACAACAGAGCATTTCAGTCGATGCTACATAACAGGAATACGAAAGGAATACTTAAAAAGGCATATAGGATGTTTTAATTATCAAACATGTCATCTAAAAGCCAAATGGTTTTAAGGAAAGGTGAATTTCTTTACACAATGAAGTCGTGTAGCTGTTCCCAAAGGAATAACAAGTGTGAAAAATAGCGACATGACTGATACTCGAACCCAGGACTCCCACTTTCCGGGCAGGTATTCTAACCACTGAACTACCATACCGCGTCTTTTCCACATGCCACTAAGTTGGAGGCTGCCCGCCTTGCTCACAAAGCATTCCCTTAACAGTGTGGAAGAGACGCGGCATGGTAGTTCAGTGGTTAGAATACCTGCCCGGAAAGTGGGAGACCTGGCTTCGAGTACCAGTCAAGTCGCTATTTTTCACACCTGTTATTCCTTTAAAAGCCAAATCTTGACATGGAATTTAAGGAAAAAGCTATCACCAAGTAGTACTAGAGAATGTCAGAAAAATACCTCTGAATAGACAATTATTATTATGAAATAATATTACCAGGTGAAAAAGAAAATCGACGATCAAATGTGTTAACAGAATGCTCTTCTTCCTATACTTTGAAAATGTAACGTAAATATTAGGTTTCCATTAGTTCATATTCCGTCTTCAAAAGGATTTCTTATATTTACATACTGACCCTGTACGCCGCCATTGGTGTATGACAAGGGGTGCAAAACACCGATAACTCTAGCTAACCGTAACAAACTAGATCCTCTAATGCTCCGCGGGAAAAAACGATCAGGAGCAGCTATCCGTCCTGGCGTTTGTTTCCTTGTGACGCTTTTTTGTCCTGTCTCGGAGCTCAAAAGCGATATTAACTGGAGTTGCAGAATCAATTCTTCGACGACATCTTCAGCGATAAAATTTTCGAATAGTTTCCGGATGACTTACGAACTCCAACGCATATCGTGTAATATAATATGAAACGCGGGTGACGTTGGTAGAACGCGTAAAAGCCATAGCTCCCCATTTAATTACATTCTAATCGAGCTGCCAATCTCTTCTCCAACCTTAAGTAGCCAGAAAAGCTAATAGTTTAAATTAATAAAATTAATAAATCGTTAAATACCGGTCCTATCTAGTGACGCAACCTCTCAGTGAATGAGAGTAACAAATCAGCATCAGTAGTCTAACCTTGCTCTTAACATTATCCACATTATTTCGTTAATGAAGAAAAAGAATCGGCCCTTATACTATGACACTGAAGAGATTCCTAGAAGAAGGGGAAAAAGTACAAAAAAAACTCTGAAGATTGCAATGAATGACCGACTTCGCCAACTTGACTAACGCGCCTTGCATACAGACAACCAACCATACAGAATTGTACAATGCGTTGCATAACCTCAAGGATGCGCCGTTGACAGGCGTAATTTTCGAGTCACTGAACATATGATGAAGTCTGACAAAGTAAGAAAAAAGAAATTCGTAAATTTCCACACTTAGGGATCCGAAGTACGGCCTAGCAGGGTTGAATTTATATGATGAAGTCTTCAGACATACGTAGTTAGGGATTAAACGATAAAAGTTGAGAATAGAAACAAGACGCATCAGTCAAAGATAACGTCAGCCATTTGACATAAGGAAAGAGGAAATAAAAATAATAGGGACAAGCCAGCTGGAATTGGAAAGGGAAAGAAAAGCCACTCTGTCAGCTCAGCTCAAATAATTTTCGGGAACCTCAACGTTTTCATAAAGGGAAAGGAGTCCTGAGAATAAATATTTAAGAGTTCGGAATTAGGTAAATAAATATCTGCGGATAGTTTCGATCCGTTGGTAATGAAAATTTGACTTCTGATTCCCCAAAGTGAAAGTCCAATCAGTTTCTTTTCCTCCCTGGACAACGCTTCAATCGCAAGACCCGGACTCGCCCTCGAAATTAGAACGTTTTCGTTCGGAAGAAATGGTTTCATGACATAAGCTCATTCAGAAGAAAGAGCAAAAGTAGTTTTATATCCAGAATTCTTCCCAATAACGTAACATACTACATGGGAGAGCGATTTTAAGCCAAGAAAACATTGCATTCATACTACTTTCGCTCTAACGCTGCTAAAATTAAATAATTCAAGTCCCAGAAAGCTGATATTTTAGTGTTTATCATAATGTTCATGGTTAAGGCGGTTTTTGGTATATTAAAATGTAAACTATCATTTTTTACATCACCACGTTAGTCTCTTTATAACTCGCTTATTTTGTGACACGAATTATCAATTATTATAAATTATTTCGTTACCAGAGAAGTTTCAGATGACATAATCAGGATAACAAGTATAGTGAGCTCCCAATTATCAGTTCGTTTGCAGATTTTTTCTGAATGATATTTTACTCTCCGTAGATATTTTCGGCGTTCTTATAAAGAAAATAAAACACATGAAACGAGTAAGTATTTTCTATATCCAATACAAGCAGGACTTACGTAAGACCTTTTCCATGTAACAGTGGGAATGCAACCGATACGGGATTATCGCTGCGAAAAAGGTCCGCATTAGATGAAGGAACCCCTTAATGAAGCCATGAAACAATACAAAATAAAGTAATACGTGCGCAAATAACAATATATTGTTCATTTGCATAAATAATAAACATTATAAGAATAAAAGTGAAAGTTTGGATAATCCGTGATATCTGATTATTCCTGCATGCTCTTCTCATCAATAGTCCGAATAAATGAGTGTGTACTGTAATGATGATTCAATTGCAACATCTCAAAATTACGCTTCTGTGCCAAAGTTTTCAGACAAGACCACATAACTAAGGGTGGGACCTTGAGAGTTATATAAGGATATCAATTAATTTTAAGCCAATAGTTTTTAATGTTTATCATTGCACATTTAAAACAGAACAATGCATAATAGAGACTTTTAGCAGGGGCTTATCGGTTAACCGATATATTCTAAATGCCTCAGTGCGCATGCGCAAAATTCCACGTTGTCCAGGTCGGTCTCACGGGCACGTTTAATTTTGGAGTTCCCACGTCGACGGAAGGTGTCCAATATGGCCAAGCAAATAAGGTTGCGATTCTCCAAATGGGGCGGTATCATCTTGCTTGGACCAATTATAGGAACTAATGCCTATTAGAATGGGTGGAGGGAGGTACAAGAAGAGGTGGTGAAGACAACAGGGAAGAATTTCAACACGGCTTAGGGTTGTTGTTGTTGGTTGACGGTGTGCTGAAACTCTTTATCTACGGTGTCCGGTAGATCGTATGGACGTTTTAATTTAACGGCAGTTGAACCTACGGTGTACGCAGTGGTAAAACTCTCTAATATAATTTTCAGAGCATTATAAAGGCCATGCATTGGCTATTGCTAGACACTTTTATTAGAATCTTTGCGAGTCTTGCTGCGAAGAAGTTGGTGCGAAAAAAATCTGTCGTCATAAAATTTACGACTCTGAGCTGCTTTTTCTTACAAAAATGTCTTTCTTCCGACTTGTTGAAAAATTCTTCCTAGTTCCTTTCTTTATAAATGGTACCAGTCACGGAGCCGTCATGACGCACAATTCCTCATTGTCAGAGGTCTTCTTATAAATCAATCACTTTAAAAGACCGAAAAAAAGCACGGATCGGTCGGGATAAAACACTGCAATTTTTATGAAAATTTACTTTTCTGATGTAATTTCGAGGAAAATTACTCCAGCTAAACTTCATCGGCTACCGCTTCCCAGTGGGGAATAGATTTTAGACACTCTGAATGAGAAACGTTTATCTTGCTCTCAAAAAAAGCTTTCAGGCTTGAGTTAGATTAATTAGCGTATAAAATTTCTAAGACGATGTTTAAGGATGAAATCAAGAATAAATCGATGGATATAACTGATAGAAGCATCTGTCAATGAGTTGAACTTCATACTGGTAAAACAGAAGTAACTTTGTTTAAGTTCTACGAGAAATCTTATTATCGGCGACCGATTTCGACTGATGACAATTATCATCAGGTCTTATAGGAAAACTTTCTACCATCCTTCTAGGATTACTTGCTGTATTTTCGAATTTATTCGATACTTTTTGCATTTTTAGCCTGATAAAAATAATCATTAGTTGAAAGCGGGCGCCAATAAAAAGATTTTCTCTTGAACTTTGACATAGTAACCTTCCCTTGATGTATCTGTTCCCCTCAATCTTTTATCAGGAAAGATTTAAACCTAATGATACTTGTAGCACATTTTTAATGCAATCAACATTTCATAAAATATGTAAATAAACACCACACCACCGCCATACATCCACAAATGACGCCTTCTTATCCTAAGGAGAACGGACATGAAAAAAGTCAAACAGGACCAGGAATCGAACCTGGGATCTTTCGCTTTCCTGGCATATGCTTAAGCAAATTAAAATGTCGAGCCAGAACATACTGTCAAGCCGATTTCGGAGACTTTGAAGGCGAGAGCAAAGTGGTTCCGCCCGACTGAACCGTATCGGTCACGGTCCTGTCAGACTTTTTTCATGTCCCTTTTCCGTGAGATTTTCGTAGTTGCACGCCTTAACGTGCTAAGTTACTTCTACCATTTTCCTTGGACGCTTTTTTGGGTAAAATATAAAATCACACCGTCAACATATAAATTAAGAGGTGCTTCATCAATTAAAATTTACCGTAGGAATGAAAATCGAAAGAAAAATATTCGATATTTTAGTAAGGACAGTTTAATACAGGAATATTTTTAAGTTGCTTTCCATGAAAATCAAATAAGCAAGTATTCGAACAAAGGGTAATGTAGTAAGAATGAAGTTTCCACATGGAGTCGAATCCAATATCCTTTGCTTTAAGGCTGCAAATATCCTACTATGCCAACGTGCTGCTGTGTATCAGGTCCTCAATGAGCCTTTTGTATAAGACATACTTAATGAAAGACCCTTTTTAAGTAAGATATAATATCGTGTACGCAAAAAGTGGGATAATTTGTAGACTGTATTTTAGACACTATCATCCCGTCATAATTTGAGACTCACTTGCGTGGCCTTCGCCTTGAGAGAGAGGAAAAACTGGCACGTGAAAGCCCGCAAACCCCTAAATTGAAGGTGACATTTACGTAGTTATTCCAATGGCGCCATCGTCAGCAACTTTTGATGAAATAAACAATTTGCGGGCGATACACAAGTTTGCTTCCCATCGTTTATTTTAGTTTCGGAAAAACTTGACCGTGCGCCGGAGGTAAGCGGATCGCAGGCATTAAAGAGAGTGATTTATGTTTTTAATGGTCTTCGAAACTCGATAAGTGCCCGTCCCTACCGCTTCAAATCTTAGCGGTCTATCAAAAAGCATCCTCGAAATGATATTTCCTTGCGGCTTCTCGGCATCATTTCCCAAGGGTCAGCCTGCCCTCAAGGGCCACCCGCCCAACTTCTTCACCCCTCGGCCACGTTTGACCTCCCAGAAAATGGAGTGTAAGTCCCTTCCCCTCTCCTCGCCATGGCATTCCTCAGATATCCCCTGGAGGACACAGCGAGCAGGAAAGCGAACGAGAAATTCCTCGGAAAAGGGAAGAAGGAAAGGTTTGGCAATAACGGGAAGTTGACTCAGAAAACCGTCTCTTCTGCGAATGTGTAAGCTTTATATGAGTGGCGTAACAGCAATTCTCTAATGCTACGTAGATTCCTCTGCGCCCCAAACCGAATCATTTTATAGATTACCTTCTCCACAGAAAATTGATTCCCTACTTTTGTGCTAAAAGTTTTGCTTAATGTTCTTCTACTAACAATAAGGATGTTTGCATAAAAACGTATTATTTTCTCACGCTTTCTCTTTTCGGTATCAACAGCAACAACAATATCAACTCGACTTTGGCTGATATCTATCTTTCTATAGTACATCTACATCTACATCTACATTAGTACCCTGCAAGCCGCCTTTCGGCGTGTGGCAGGGGGTGCAAGCACCATGAATTTACTGAATTTACTTCGCTAATCTATTACTTTCGCGTATCGTTCGCGGAAAAAATGAGTTCTTGTATCGATTCGTTTTAGCATCTATTTCTCTGATCTTTTTCGCAGTGTCTGAACGGCCTAAGATAGTACTTCCGCAAAGTTCCATCATGTAATCACGTCGGAAAGGAATGTACCCCACACTCGTGCAAAGTTTTTACCGGCTTAAATAAAATGCCATTTACAGCCATAAAGGTTAATTTACATACTATAAATATATATAAATGTACTATAACAATTGAAGGAATTCTTCTAAAGTAATCCAGCTAATCTGAAGAATTTCTCGTTCGAATCAGAGAATACCATTAATAGACCATATTCCTGTCTAAAGATCTAAAGCTAACAAAATACTCATATACCAACATACGTACATCTTTGGTAGTATATCTTCTAGAATCATGTAGGCTTTGTTGTTAATTTCACAA
This sequence comes from Ladona fulva, assembly GCA_000376725.2. Taxonomy (NCBI): domain Eukaryota; kingdom Metazoa; phylum Arthropoda; class Insecta; order Odonata; family Libellulidae; genus Ladona; species Ladona fulva. The sequence continues at coordinate 178,161 of KZ308791.1, forward strand.
CTTTGGGTTCAGAAATCATAACCGTTGAGATAAACTTAGGAAGAATTATTTGGTTAAATGAAAATATTTCATTAAATTTTCTCTATTTACAAGTCAATGGTTGGTTTAGGGTTATGCTTATATGTTTCTATAATAGACTTAAAATTGATACTTTATCATTGTATAAATGATTCTTCTGAAACCGCTGAATTCGTCACCACTGTCCCCATTTCATAGAAAAGAAAGGGCTCGAAACCTTATAACCAGCTACGGCTTACTGTCAAGTAAATTCTACAAATTGATCCAGATTAAGTTCATTAGCCCTCTGGATATTTAAAGAGAGAAACAGTGAATGCTTTTTATTAATATAAGCACACCTATGAGGATATGTTCCGTATTATTGTGACAATATTCACCAAATTTCACATGACAATATTTCCTTACTTTGCTAGGAGCTGCACAAAAGATGATAACTTCTGTACAGAAAGAAAGAATGCGCTCAGATCATCTAAGCCATCTACTTCCAACACATCAAAACTTTACAACATTCTCGTACCTTATAAATTACCCAGGCCAACACAGGGATAATCTTCCGCTTTAATTTACATTGAAAGGGCATACTATTCATAGCACCTAGATACAAGATATTTTATTCTATCTCTAAAGATTTTTGTGATTTGAAACGCCATGCAGTTGCATTCTCTCAAATTTGGAATCTTCAGATTTAGCTGCTTGCGTAATCAGTGCTGGGAGCCAATTCAAATCATCAAATCAGTTTTTAGGAGCAATAGCTGCGCAAGAAACCAATATAAAGTTTTTAATTTTAATTCAAGTAAAGCTAAGATGAGAAACGATAGTAGTATTTTGCAAACAATTGTTACCTAAATACCATCAGAAGAATTTCAAAAATTTCATAAGAATTCTACAGTAGATAATCCATGCATACAATTATTATAGTATAATATATATATNCGAAAAAATAGAAATTAATAGTATAATAGTGGAATAAAAAGGATATTTTTCATATTTAACGTTCAAGTTCGCTTTTTAATTATCTTGAAGATCTCATCAACAATGATATTAACAGCCTTTCAATATTTTAAATATATAACGACTGATGAAAAAATCCGGATGGTCATCTTTCAGCGAAACATGTCATTTTTCTGTTAGAAAAGAGTAATATTCGCATAAAGAATCTATCGGAGCTTCCTTTTCCATAATCGCTACTGAATGTAGAAAGTACTACATGCGAATTTAATAGCAGAAAAGGAAGAATTGTAAGGGGGTTGGCAAGCATATCGACTTGTGAGATGTACATTTTATGAAAACAGCAATATTTTACTTTAAAAGCATGTATTTTCTTTCCTGTGATGCCAGGACCTGCGGCACTCAACAACTAATTACTTGCAGTTTTTGCAGTATTGGATTGCTATAAAAAATTCAGACCATAAAACTTCGTAGATAGACCTTCATCCGTTACTTAAACAACGAGTCGCTCATCATGCGAACCGTATTTGCGAATGGTGTTTCCATTTTGCGCTCTTCCCTTCCCTTTCACCCCCTTCAGATTCCCTCTCAGCACTTCCCACAACTCCCGATTCCATCTGCGAACATGATGCCATCCATTCTCTCGCTACTTTATTCGCTCGGGAAAAAACCAACGCAACGCCGCCTATCTTTTTTCCTTCGTGAGACCGCGCTCTCCCGATTCCGTCTTCCATCCCTTTTCCTTTTTTATGGCGAATATACTACTTGGTGAGGAACTCCACGCTCCCTTCTCCCCAGAGTACACCCGAGGTCACCTACGCTTCCCTTAAAACATTCAGCTTCTTTATTGTCCTCTTAAATTAAACGAAATGACTTTAACCGCTCGAGAAAAAATGGGAAAACTTTGCGCGCCTTTCAAATTTCGTCCGCGGACCAAAAAAAAGCGGTTTCTTTGACGGCGACGACAATATCTCACGTCGATACTTTTTAATAAGCGATACCGATGGGTTGGCCGGGAAAGTTTCCTTTCGACGTCATTTATGAAAGAAATCATTGTCTCGCGAATCCTGAGAATACATGTCCATCTGATTCTCGGGGGGGATCTGAAAAGCGGACGTTTTCGAAATTCTCATCAAACAGGGCTTCTAAATATGAAAAACTCGCGGCAGGAGAAGGCTGTAATCGTATTTTAGGAGGGCCTTATGTGAAGGAACAGGCCACGCCCTGCTTACCCTCGGTGAACGTTATTCGGGGAATAAATCGCGTGACGCAAAAATGCTGCGCTAAGGACGATATCGATCGAGCGAAAATGAAATCGAATGTCGTGCATACAATTATTATAGTATAATATATATATTAAAAGCTCCCATCAATTTGCTATGTCGCTATGTTCTGAGGAATAAATAATTTATGATTTCATGCACGATATTAAAAATAAATTACTTACGGAAGCTTATCAAGACTCTAAAGAGAAACAAAAACAATTCTGCAATCGCCTCACTCCTCATATTTTCAGTAAACCTAATTTACTCTGCGTTGCTTTTATAACATAAAGGTGGTTTACTGAAAATTAAACTCAAACAACAGGCTGAATATTGTATAGATGTACCCTATATTGCTCCATCCTCCCAATACCGAAAAGCTTGTTAATAAATGTCATCGAGCATTGGTCACCAATATCATTAACAGCTCTCCACTCTACATTCCTGCGTTTGAGCGACACAGGAAAAGGAATTTCCACTCATTTAACCCTATCTGATGTTTGTTTTTCAATCTATAATCTGGTTTCAGGGGCGCAACTGACACGGGTTACCACAGAACATAATGAAACTTTGAGCGAACGCACACTGTTGAATAATCTTATACAGTCGTTCTGTAATCGCGATGTAATTCCATCAACCTTTATTAACATTTCCCCTTTGAATCAAAGTTTTGAATCCACGCCGTAAAGTTGCAAAGTAAAGAATAAAAATGAAAGAGCTCCTATTTCTTTCGCACGTTTCATGGGAGCGATCCATTTCGCTACCCAGGTAGCATCATCGTGTGCAGGAGAATATATCGTATGGCATAAACTCTGAGAAAGGAATGTAGGGGTTCAAGGAAGGGAACCAGGAAAGAAGCACGGGAAATACGAGGTGAAAGGAACAATGGGAAGTTGAGGGCACAAAGGCAATGGGAGACGGAGTCCCTTATTTGCAGCCATAGCCTACTTCCGCGTGTATTTCTTGCGTAATTTTTCGCATACACATTTTATGTATTTTTATTTAAGGGATTACTCTTACATGTTGATTTTAAGGTTGGTGGTGTAGTGTAACATCAGATGTCTCACTATGCAAACCAACTCAGATGCCAACCTTAAACAGTATTGTAATAATCTATCACATAGGGAAGAATGTCAGTTTGTGTATATATGTGGTAAACAATGTTGACCTCAAAACATGATAGCTATGCTTCGCACAGTTTCAAACTAAGGAGACCATTAGATGTCCGAACGCTTCAGAAAGGATGTTATTTTTTATTAACTGAATAGTGCATTCATCAGATACTTTAAGCAGATTTATAATTTTCCATCAAAGCATACGTAAAAATCGGTTTTCCAGCGTGGAGCATTATAACTTGTAGAAATAATAAATGAAAAATTTGAAAGTTATTATTTGTAATCTAAGAGATTCAGAAGTTAACGTAAAGAAAGATGAAGAAAACCGTAAGACAACTTTTCAGATAATATTTCTATATCATAGAATTCGGTCCAATATTTCTTTAAAAAAGTAAAACTTAAAATAAACGGATTCTTGGAAGCATTGAAAAAGTTTCACCCTGCCTACTTCAGGCATTTTTTAGATCAATAGGTAGATAGGCCCATCACGAAAAAATAGAAATTAATAGTATAATAGTGGAATAAAAAGGATATTTTTCATATTTAACGTTCAAGTTCGTTTTTTAATTATCTTGAAGATCTCATCAACAATGATATTAACAGCCTTTCAATATTTTAAATATATAACGACTGATGAAAAAATCCGGATGGTCATCTTTCAGCGAAACATGTCATTTTTCTGTTAGAAAAGAGTAATATTCGCATAAAGAATCTATCAGAGCTTCCTTTTCCATAATCGCTACTGAATGTAGAAAGTACTACATGCGAATTTAATAGCAGAAAAGGAAGAATTGTAAGGGGGTTGGCAAGCATATCGACTTGTGAGATGTACATTTTATGAAAACAGCAATATTTTACTTTAAAAGCATGTATTTTCTTTCCTGTGATGCCAGGACCTGCGGCACTCAACAACTAATTACTTGCAGTTTTTGCAGTATTGGATTGCTATAAAAAATTCAGACCATAAAACTTCGTAGATAGACCTTCATCCGTTACTTAAACAACGAGTCGCTCATCATGCGAACCGTATTTGCGAATGGTGTTTCCATTTTGCGCTCTTCCCTTCCCTTTCACCCCCTTCAGATTCCCTCTCAGCACTTCCCACAACTCCCGATTCCATCTGCGAACATGATGCCATCCATTCTCTCGCTACTTTATTCGCTCGGGAAAAAACCAACGCAACGCCGCCTATCTTTTTTCCTTCGTGAGACCGCGCTCTCCCGATTCCGTCTTCCATCCCTTTTCCTTTTTTATGGCGAATATACTACTTGGTGAGGAACTCCACGCTCCCTTCTCCCCAGAGTACACCCGAGGTCACCTACGCTTCCCTTAAAACATTCAGCTTCTTTATTGTCCTCTTAAATTAAACGAAATGACTTTAACCGCTCGAGAAAAAATGGGAAAACTTTGCGCGCCTTTCAAATTTCGTCCGCGGACCAAAAAAAAGCGGTTTCTTTGACGGCGACGACAATATCTCACGTCGATACTTTTTAATAAGCGATACCGATGGGTTGGCCGGGAAAGTTTCCTTTCGACGTCATTTATGAAAGAAATCATTGTCTCGCGAATCCTGAGAATACATGTCCATCTGATTCTCGGGGGGGATCTGAAAAGCGGACGTTTCCGAAATTCTCATCAAACAGGGCTTCTAAATATGAAAAACTCGCGGCGGGAGAAGGCTGTAATCGTATTTTAGGAGGGCCTTATGTGAAGGAACAGGCCACGCCCTGCTTACCCTCGGTGAACGTTATTCGGGGAATAAATCGCGTGACGCAAAAATGCTGCGCTAAGGACGATATCGATCGAGCGAAAATGAAATCGAATGTAGGGACAGCCCTCTCACTACGAATGTCCTAGGTTTATCACCGATGCAGCGGCTAAAAAATGATTTTCGTAGGGGCGAAAGCATCGAATCAATAATAGTAAAATAGAGTCTCTTCAGTCGAGAGTGTGAAAGGAAACATACTCGTCGCCACATGGAAAATATTATTGTATCTTAAAATTCTGTTTTTAATTATTTCTTTTATCTAACACGTGCGTAGGCTGATGTTATTCACGAGTCACCGGATATTTAATTTAAATTTTAGTTTCTTAAGTATCTTTCGTATAAGTAGATATTTCCATCGTTATTAACTACCGTTATTACTAGCGTAATTCCAGGACTTTAACGTCGATTACAAATCGTAGACCTTTTCTACATGATTAAGTCAAGTAGTAAAAGCACCTACAGGTTTGATTAATCTCCTTCTGCATACTACTCCGATTTGCTTCAGTCACAGCTCTTTATCCCGTAAACAGATGTATAAAAGTATGATGATATATTTGGAAACTTTTTACACACACAATACTAAGAGGTAGGAAAAATCCTATTTTTTGTTCATAGATAATAGATTTTATTGCGAAGTGCAGCAGAGAACTAAATCGCATGATGTAACGGGCAGAATTTGTAATGCTGATTTCAGCCTATAGGTCACCCTATAGAACTTTTCTTCTTGAAATGTTGTATTTAAAGGTCGACTTCTACACAAGTATATTCGGTAATTGATATGTTTTTAAAACTTATAGATAAAGTAAACTTAATAAATTGCGAATGCGGAAAAACCTGAGAAAGAAGCTCAGCAAGAAAAGATTCACTGGATACCTGCAACAGAGAATGTGTATGTGGGAAACCTGTACAAAACTACAGGCCTAAACAGGTAAAATGTACGAGAAAATTCGAAACAGTAAACAATGAGCATTATGGAATTATAATTTGATACTCTACAATGATTGAAAGCAAAATTTCGATGGTAAAAACGCTACAGGGGAAAATAAATTTTTCAACATTGGAATCTAAAAGTTAAAAATTACTTATAATGACTTATGAAGATATGAGAGAAAAAGATTGAAAGTAGAATATCGAAAGTTTAGTAACAGAAGTAAAACTAACGTATGAAAAAAATATATACGAAGTACTGAATAGTTGACTTAGCGGCGCATAACAAGATATTTCAGCCCCGAGGCTTCGGTCGATAAAATGATATTTTGAGTAGTTAAAGTTTCAAACAGCTAAATAGTTCCTCAGGAAGGGTATTGTGATACTTAATGCTCTTCGTGGATAGTTGCCAGGGAACACGAAGGCTTTTTTAGTAAGCGAATGTTTTATTGTAAGATGAGAAAGGCATTTTCCATTGAATGAGTGGGTGCTATTGTTCGACTGAATTGTATCGGGATGAATGATATCATGTATACAACAGCTTTTCAAGAGGATTTTCTCCAGACTGAACTGAATACTGAGCGGATAATTATACTCGCTCTTTCACAGCATTCTATAACCTTTGTCACAGTATTCTTTTGATCATTATTTTATCATTGCGCTATATTTTAAGAATTGTGCGTGCTTGCCTCAAGACATAGTTGGTTATCTTTCACCTCCTCCAAAAAGTAGACAACAAATAAAATACTCCTCAGAACTAAGGAAAATTTTCCTCCAAAGAGAATACGATTGAGGATATACAGAAGATGGTGAACCTGGATTCTCTATTTTTCGGGTGGATGCCACATTTCCACGCAATAGTAGAATATCTTCCACTTCGTCTTTCACTTCACTGAGCTTTATGCTTGGTCTACTTGTAGGCTAAGCATGAAGTTCACTGTAACCCACTGACATGAATGCTCATTGAGGTAATCACCCTAAGCGATGTTAAAGTAAACCCACTTAACTTTCACACGTTAAATCAGAAAATTCTGATTTTAAAGGTGACAGTTTTTACCAGTTATAAAACTAATTTTTCCTAATTACATAAGCCTGAAAGGTGGGGTAAAAGAGTTGAATATCATGGAGGAATATGCGGAGGAATCCTAAACAAACAATTGAGGAATCAGGGTTTGATCCCCAGTATCGTGAAACTTCTATCCCTCAGTTTTTCTGTCTCTAAACCTAACCCCTCAAAATGGTAAATTTCCAACGTTGAACAAAATACTTTTGTAAAGATAAAAGCAAAGTGTACCATACCGGGGGAAAATAAATATATGGTAAACTTGGAGGTCATTATCATGGCGAAGACATCACTTTTAAAGCACTATAAAGAGTAGAAAAATGGTAGTGATTAAGCTTCCTCCGGTATTGTCCCACATCTCTCATTCAATCTCTCCATCTGCTTCACAGGTTTCATAAACATAAAAAAGGAAAAGTATTTTTCGAGCGGAAAAAGCAATACTTTTATTTCAACATTCACGCCAGTTTTGCAATCACAACCTGTTCAAGGGGGGGGAATAAAAAGGAAACACGAATACATTACCATGAAATAGACTGGAATAAAAATAATCCTTTCTCCGTCACCAGGAGATCTTTCATCGGAATACTTTCTCAAAAGTGGAAAAAGAGTTTTATCTAGGATTGTGATAATCATAAGCGACTCCTGAGTAACACTGAGCTTAAAGTGCACCTGCTCAGCGAGGACCTTCTCTTCTTGGCGCCAATGTATAGGAAATCAATCGGTAAAACACAATGGGAAATGGCACTCTGCCTCCCATCACACGCCCACAGGAGGGACCAATATTCTCCGTCTCCCCTTTTTCCATCTCTCGCATTCACATTTAGCATCTTCCTTTCTTCCTCCCAATCCGTCTTTCTTCCATTCTCTTTCTATTCCTCCTTCTCTTCCTTATCATTAGTTATTTTTTTCTTTCTTTTTTAATTCCCTCTTTCAGCTATATCTGCCTCCGTCCCTCTTCTTATAGTATTTTATTCTTTGTCTAAGTCTTCATCTTTCTCTCTAGGCTTCTCGTTATCCTTTTGTCTATCACTTCCATTTTATTGCTATTTTCTGCCTCTACTTTCCACTCATTCTTCCCGTTGTTCGTTTAGTTACCGATTATACTTTCGTAATAAGAACTTACTTTGTCTTTTCATATTAATGTCAGCACTTATGCATTTATAACAATAATTTTTGCGCCGACTTATTTTATTGTAAACATCTTTGGATACCATGAATAGTTTATTAAGGAATATTTACATGTTTTAGTATTTTCTTAAATTTATTATCAGTGTCTATTTCCGTTTTCTATTTTGTACTATATCCCCCTTCTCTAAGCGGCTTTTTTAACCTTCGAAATATTTCTTTCTTCTTTAAAGCTACAACCCCTTTTTAAAACATACATAATGACCTGCAGTTGTATACCTACTTATAATTTGTGGAAGGTGTTCAAATGGAAAATAATTGTAAAAATCTGCACTTATGCGGGTGTTCATGTATATTAGTTGTATATATTTTTTTCATCTGACTAGTCATATGTCTATTATGTATGAATTTATGTGATTAAAAAACTTATTATTATTGTTATTAATGTCACAAAATTTTCAAACAAATTCTCTAATTTCTATCTAGGTATGGTAATTTCTACCTCTAGGTAAATATGGTAATTTCTTGCTCTAGGTAAATATGGTAATTTCTATCTCTAGGCATGCCTACAAACTATTTGTACTATATCCCCTTTCCCTTAGCTGCTATTTCAACCTTTGAAATAATTTTTTCCCTCTTTCATACCATGAACCCCTTTTCAAATATTACAAATTATTTTTCTCTAATTTCTGTTTTTGGTATGCTTACAATCTTTTATTGTGGGTTTTTTTCACCGTACTGTATCATAGGTTCCTATATTTCTCTTTAACTACCACATTATTTTACATTATCCTTCAAATTATCAACTGCTTATGTTACCCGAAAACAGGTATGTATGTACATATCTTCCCTCCGGTTAGCTTTTAAACTATCAATATTTAAAGTTTTGCACATTTTCCTCCTTAGACTCACATCTTGCTAGAGCTAACTCTACGTATGTATGGAAATGATAAGCAGTAATTTTTCACTGTATGTGTTATTACACTCCATGTCTCCCCAATTCCCCCGTCACCTCTTTAACTTTCTTCCTATCATCCCTACTCAGCCTAGCTTCCTTCCTTCCTCCGCCTTCACTCCAACCCTCGTCTCCCCTTTTGCTTTCCATTCTCGTTCCTGCATTATCTCCCTTCCTCTCTCTAACCATTCCTTTATTTCTTTTCCCCTACTTTTCTGGAGCTACCCTCCTTCAAGATTCCCACTTTTTCCATTTCCTTCCAGTATAAGTTCCTTCTCAATGTCGTTCTCTCCACTCCTTCTTCTTCCTAAATTTTCCTTTTTCCCTTTTGTTTCAATTTCTTTCCTTTTGTTTGCCGTCTCGATCCTCTGTTGTAACTTTTACTATTGCTCATTCTATCTCTTTTCCCCTCTTGGAATGTTTCCTTTCCCCCGATTCTTCTTTTAGACTCGTAATCTTCTTTCCTTCCTTCCACCAGTATCTTCCCTTCTTTTACCCCAAATCCAGTCCTCCTTTTCATTTTCTCTATTTTTTCCACGTTTCAATTAGTTCTCGTTATCTACATTTTCCTCCCTTCTTTCTCTACCCTCCAATCAATTTCTCTCTATTCATTTTTCCTCTCTTAAATCATTTATTTTCCTTACCTTTTAAAAATTGTCCCATTTCTCACTATTCCTCTCTAAACCTAGCTGAATTCATATCCCTCACTCTTTAGTATTCTTTTTTTCTTCTATTTACGAATATCTTTTTTCTATTTCCTCTATTTCGTTTCTTCAGCTTCTATTCCTTCCTTCGTCCACTTCTAGTTTTCCTTCTTTTCCTATTTCTTTCCTCCTCAATCTCCACTATCTATTTTATTCCATTTTCTTTATTTTCTCTTTTTCAACTTCATTTCTTAGTTAGTAGTAGTACTGTTAACGCAGCTTCGACAGCTGAGGAATCGCTCATATGGGTTCCTCCGGTCATCGAACCCGAGATCACTTCCACCAAAGGCTAGCGCGCGAACCACTAGGCTTACCAGAACCCCACATCATTGTTATCTTTATAATTTCCCTCGCAGTTATCTCTTTATACCCTTTTCTCCCTCTTTCTGTCCTTCTATCTTCCTATTTCCATCTCTCTTTCCATTTTCTCTACTATTATCCTATTGATAACTATTCCTGTTACCTTTTCAATAATTCTCATCCTCTATCTTAACATTTTTTCTTCCTCACCTTGCCTCCCTTTTTCATTATAATTTCTCAAATTTTCTCTCTAAAAATACCTTTTTCTGCTGTATTATTCAACATCCAAAATCATATAAACACGCTATACCCATTCTCCGACTTTTTATACTAGGGGTGGCAAACCTATGGCAAGGGTGCCTATGGCAGCATACCGGACTGCTCTATCCTTATTATGAACATTTTCCTTAAATAAATGATGAAATAAAAGATGAAGCAAATCTGTATTCTGCTCATTTGTGGCGATAATTAAATTTTCAGGGCATTTATATCGAAGAAGATAATTAGTTTTCATTTACGTCAATTGCTAAATAAAAATGATTAAAGTTTCAAACGATTTAAATAATCAGATTTCGTTTGAAATGTTAATTTAATTGTGATTTTTGTTTCAGCGAATTAATTTTAATGACGTTTGTTGCAGTACTGCTTAAGAGATTTATGTGTACACTTTCCTTCACATCTTTTAGTTTGTTTGTTTTTTGTCGATCTGTTTGCGCAGGTTTTTCACACCTTCTTCTTAGTAGGTGTTTTACAGTTGTGGATATATATATTTCCTAATACATTACTTAGGTCTTTTACATGCACAAACCCCTTATGAGTTTTCTTCTCTGTTGATAAAGACCTTTCTACATCTTTATTTCGTCATTGACATAATAAAATAGAAAGAAAATTTGTTGTGTTTTATCCTGAAAGGTGGGTTACCTTAACCTTGTACGGCCGGTGCTTCTGTGAGGTCGTGGCGTTGAAAGACGCCGCTCAGTCGGATGAACCACCAGCCATTGCATATAAAGTCTCCTAAAACGGCACGCCTAAATTTCCTGGCAAGATATCTCAATGGCCAGAGCATTCGCCCAGAAAACGGAACACCCAGGTTCGAGTCCCGGTATTTTCATGCCCGTTTCTTCTCGGAAAGTAATAAAATGGATAACATCAGCATCTCACTTTCTGCTTTGGCATCGCATTAGAGCCCAAGTTATTTATTTTTATCAATATAGAACTATTACTACATAAATTTGCCATTCCTGAATTATATATTTTCTTTGTCACCTTTTGCACCCATTAACAATTGCTCCTTCTCACCCACTCTCTAATTCTCCTCCACCATCTCGTTATATTCTTTCCATCTCTCGTTCCTACCCATCCGTGGTTCCTTTTCCCACCCCGGACTGATCTCCATCAAATATTCATCAATCAGAGGTCGAATGCGCCGAATATCCGATCGATCGCCCGGAGGCTAACCTCCCCAATCGCTCTTTCCTCAACATCGCCTTCCAAACCGCTCCTCGCCTTCTTCCCAACACCTTCCTCTTCTCTTCCTCCAATCATCTCAATTACTCCGCTCAAACTTTGTTTACCGAGCGGTCCCTCTTCCAGCCTCCATCCATTCCACATTTTGCCTAATCATATACTCCCAAACACGAGTCAAAGTCAAATATGATCTTCGCTTCATCTCAGATATAATCATATCATTCGTCGGAAGAGAAACGTCTGATTTGCTTCCTCACACGCGTGTGAAATGCTCTCTAATTTCATCGCATCCGATTTCTTCTCCTTTGAGTGGAACCTTAATGGAAAACTCTTTCAGTTGCAATTTGAGTGTTACAATGTGGTATTTGCAATCACTCACGCTTTGCTTACAATTTTTCAATTCGAGTATATTGCGAAGTTCTCGACTTAATCAAATGTTTTCTTTCCTTTAATGCTATAGGCAGGCTGTTTCGACTGAGCACGCGGAGTTCTTCTGATTTATTCTTTGGGCTACCGTCAACTCCATATTCTTCAATAAGTGAGTTCTTGAATCGATTCGAATCTATTTTGGTGATCTTCTTCGCAGTGTCGGAACGGACTATGTAAAATGGAGGAGGCATTATATCGGCTACATCATCTCTGAACGAGCTTTCTCTGAAATTATTCAGTATATTAATCCTTGTTGAAATCTTCTAACTTCTAAAGATTCCCATCTTGCGTACTGAAGCATGTAATAACGAATCGCCTTTTGCTGCACCTTTTGCAATTCCCGAATACAACACTTTTCGGCAGGGTATCATACACTACACGCATACTCAAGATAAGGCTTAACTAACGCAAGATACTCCCTCGCAAACTTTTTCTTCGCTCCGACCAGCTGTTCTCTTAACGAGGCCGAGTTTCTTAAGTGCTTTTTCGCATATATTATAGATGTGTGTACTCCATGTTAAATATTCGTGAGAGTTACTCAAAGATACTTCACCGATTCTAGCTGGTAATATGTTTATCCCACGGAGACTGTACGGATAATCTTTAATAATAGATTTTCATTAGAAGTTAACTACCGAACTACTTGTCTACATTTAGCTATAATTGCCAATCATCGCACAATTTTATTGTTCTAAGTAATTCGACAGGATTTATATAGATAAACTATCCTCTCCACTCTCTATTTTCCTGTTTGTTACCGAGTCGTAATACTCTATTCGCTCCTGAATAAATTCAATACCTATGATAGTAACCAAAAATGTCGGTAAATATGAATAAAATAAATTATATCATCTTATTAGCCTGAAAGTATTTTTAGTTTTCAGAAATTTTTTATTTGATTGCCAATGGAACTTCCTTAAGAAGTTATAAAGCTCATCAGTTGCAGAATATAACGTGATTTTCAAATGCCCCTTACAAACGATTCTTCGAATATTTTGACCCCCACATCCTCCCTTTCGGCCATTAACTGTCCACAGAAACCATTACGATGAATATATAATTCATTTCCTCTACTTTCCACGTCTCGTCTTTTCCATTTTCAATTAAAAGACGCAAAAATCAATTTCAGAAAAAATAGCAAGTTACGACGGCATACTTCTGGTTGGACCTTGAGCGCTCTATTTCGAAACTGAAAGCACACCAATTTAACATTTCAAGGATATTCTAAGCTGAAACCAAATTTAAGATACTCAATTGAGTTTCATCAGTATAAAATTGAATGCGAATCGTACACCCCGTATATTTCAGTCCTTAATCAGCCCAAAGGCTGGTTTTCCACAAACCCGAAGATCGGTATGGACCTCTACCTCTTAACCATTAGTCACCAAAAGCCCTGGTGAAGGAACGACGCTTCCCAAGCAAGATGAGGAGTGACAAAGTCTTGCTTTCCTCGCTTAGCCAGAATACTATATGAGGAGAAAGGCCATTAATGTTCAGCATAATGGCCTTATGAATTCCGCTTTCTATGAGGATTGACTAGAATGAATGCCATTAATCATCATCTTTCCTTCTGTCTTTCATATTATCAAAGCTATGAACGAGATTGAAAGAGGATTAATTGGAAAGTTCTTTCCCGGAAAATAAAACATTCCCTTTTTTGAAAGCTTACCATGGAGTTTAGTTTCAACATTTTATAATCATTTCCCAAAAAAATTCGCAGTAGAAATAAATGCAACATTTAAATACTTAGTTCTTCCTTTTTATCAAAATAAATCCTCTGAAAATTTCACAATAATTAGCAATTATTAATAAGCAATTTATTTCAAAATTAATCGCAAAGAAATTTTACTCCGCTTAAACAACTTTCAACTTGAAATTGCAATATGCTAATAAATGTTCCCGTTGGATGGGAACACCAATCCCTGTATATGAATGAAAATCAGTAATAACTGTTTGTGATACACTATTTAGTATAATGCTTTACCTGTAGTCGACATAAGTATGGATAATATGTATCATAACTACTGCAGCTAGAATGTAGAGAATCCCGAAATGAGCTTATGAAATGAAATGCACACATGCAACACACAAACAGCTTTCACTTTAAATGACATATTTTCCGTAAAAGTACTGGTATAAGTCGATGATAGCAAAGCTAAAGAAAATGCTGTCAACAAACATCCAGAATTAAAACGTCGATTCCTCAATTCACGGTTATCTTAAAAAGATGGACCTAGGTACTATAGAATGTGCTCTTCCATAGCTCAGCCATGTCCTGAAAAGTTGAAATGAGCTACATCGATAATTTACTAATTTAAAAATTCTCGGGTCTCGAGAGAATATTTCGCGGAACTCGAGACGAGAAATTTTCCGGGAATTCTGGCACCAGAACCCCTAATTGGAAGGAGTAAAGATTAAACCTGAAAGAGGATCACATACAAAATTAGGAATAATCACGGATATATAGCTAAAGAGACAACTTAAATTGAACTATTGCTCTTCTCGAATCAGGAAAAGAGGGAATGTTTACTTCCTGAGGCGTCACAAGTGTGAGTTTATGAAAATATATCGGGTCAACATTGTTTTTAACCGATACCAATTTTAAAAAAATCATTCTATTGCGTTTTTGGGGAAAAAATTGATTATCTCTTAAAAGGTCAAATTGCCCGAGGAAAAAATAATTGAGAGAGATGAAATGAATACATAAATATAACAATAAGAATAATGCAGTGATATTTACGTCAAAAATTGACTTGCAGATATGCGAATTAATGGAACGAACCTGAATATGCGGATTGTAGTTTATAAACAAAAATAAAAATTCTGGCTGTGAATACGTAGATGCAATGCAAATGGAAAGGGGGATTTCCTGGAAGAGAGGTTGAGAATTTTTCCCCAGGTATCGCCACTGTATCCGTGAAAACATATCGGAAACATAAAAATAACAAACACGATACGCAGAGGAAACGTAAAAAAGAGGAAATGGCCGATAGCTATTTTGCGAATTCATTCCATTTTTTAAAGTTTGCAAAATATTGAGTAAAACTCAATACTATTTTTTATGAGGAGTCTTATGCATAACGTACTTTCAACTAGAATTAAACGTATTAATCTAAATACACTCATTATTCATGAATACAATAACTTTTTTCAAAGTTATCACCTGACTAACAGCGGCGTCGATTAGTATTCAAAACTAGTATTAAAGCCATGTAAAATATTATTACATACAGAGCAGTAAAAAACCTAACGCATACCCTATGACGTTTTCACTGAACTCATTACTTTTGTTTATGGTTTCCAAAAAGTAATGTTTGCATTATTGAGAATTTACTCCATGATGGCTATGATAACGATAAATACCGTTTATTCTATTTGAAATATTGCATGAAAAGTTTTAATACATGATCGATTAAATATTTGCATTTCTATATCACTGGTTGATGCAAAAGAGCTATATTTAGCTATTTATTTTTCTTTTGGAATATAACAGCAGCTAAATTTGAACATTTTCTGTTTGAACTAATTCCGGCTAAATTCTCACTTCTAATATATATTGGTGTTTCAAAATTTACTGGAAATAAACTGTAAAATTTAAAATAACTCACCCTCGGCTTAATACTTTGCAAAGAACTGGAAATTAAATTTGACTCAGTTAACTGAATCAGTCAGTCACTCTTTTACAAAAAAATTAATATTTTGTATATAGTGATACGTACAAATAAATGAATGAATGGATAAAGTAACCCAACTAGTAGGAAATATATTGAAATTAATGCTGCATAAATATTTCATAAAGTGATCTAAATAGATGAAAACGGCACATTGATGGGGCCTCCATAACCATTTGCGTAACGGATTCGACTTCGAGGAAAGCAATTCGATTCCCGGTGGGGACTCACGCACAAGGTGACCTTAGCAGTTGAACCACTTTTAAAATTACTATTAGTAATATTGATGATTATTTTTTAACGAAAACAAATTAATAACGAGGAAAAAAAACTTATTTCAGGTAGAAAGTGATTGTAAATAATCGCAGAAACGAGGACCTGAAATTTCGAATTATAACACTTTGCTAAAGGTGTCCGCTGAGGATTTTACATATATATGTATATGATGAAAAAATAAAAGAAGAAATTTCCACAGAAGAAGAAATAGAAATAAAAAGGCGAGTGGTACACTTCTGAGGGAAAGGAACCGTCTCCATCCGAATCTCCCTCACGAAAGCCACGTCTTTCCATTATCAGTTGAAAATCTTCCCTTCTCTCCTTCCTCAGCGTTTACACGTCTTCATCATTCCGCTCATCTCAGCATCTCTGGTCCATGAAACAGCGAGGACTCATAATCACGTTTCCCCATTGGAAGACCGCTGATATTATCTGGCACATTCTGTTCCAATGGACCCTTTANAATTCTCTAATTTCTATCTAGGTATGGTAATTTCTACCTCTAGGTAAATATGGTAATTTCTTGCTCTAGGTAAATATGGTAATTTCTATCTCTAGGCATGCCTACAAACTATTTGTACTATATCCCCTTTCCCTTAGCTGCTATTTCAACCTTTGAAATAATTTTTTCCCTCTTTCATACCATGAACCCCTTTTCAAATATTACAAATTATTTTTCTCTAATTTCTGTTTTTGGTATGCTTACAATCTTTTATTGTGGGTTTTTTTCACCGTACTGTATCATAGGTTCCTATATTTCTCTTTAACTACCACATTATTTTACATTATCCTTCAAATTATCAACTGCTTATGTTACCCGAAAACAGGTATGTATGTACATATCTTCCCTCCGGTTAGCTTTTAAACTATCAATATTTAAAGTTTTGCACATTTTCCTCCTTAGACTCACATCTTGCTAGAGCTAACTCTACGTATGTATGGAAATGATAAGCAGTAATTTTTCACTGTATGTGTTATTACACTCCATGTCTCCCCAATTCCCCCGTCACCTCTTTAACTTTCTTCCTATCATCCCTACTCAGCCTAGCTTCCTTCCTTCCTCCGCCTTCACTCCAACCCTCGTCTCCCCTTTTGCTTTCCATTCTCCTTCCTGCATTATCTCCCTTCCTCTCTCTAACCATTCCTTTATTTCTTTTCCCCTACTTTTCTGGAGCTACCCTCCTTCAAGATTCCCACTTTTTCCATTTCCTTCCAGTATAAGTTCCTTCTCAATGTCGTTCTCTCCACTCCTTCTTCTTCCTAAATTTTCCTTTTTCCCTTTTGTTTCAATTTCTTTCCTTTTGTTTGCCGTCTCGATCCTCTGTTGTAACTTTTACTATTGCTCATTCTATCTCTTTTCCCCTCTTGGAATGTTACCTTTCCCCCGATTCTTCTTTTAGACTCGTAATCTTCTTTCCTTCCTTCCACCAGTATCTTCCCTTCTTTTACCCCAAATCCAGTCCTCCTTTTCATTTTCTCTATTTTTTCCACGTTTCAATTAGTTCTCGTTATCTACATTTTCCTCCCTTCTTTCTCTACCCTCCAATCAATTTCTCTCTATTCATTTTTCCTCTCTTAAATCATTTATTTTCCTTACCTTTTAAAAATTGTCCCATTTCTCACTATTCCTCTCTAAACCTAGCTGAATTCATATCCCTCACTCTTTAGTATTCTTTTTTTCTTCTATTTACGAATATCTTTTTCTATTTCCTCTACTTCGTTTCTTCAGCTTCTAATCCTTCCTTCGTCCACTTCTAGTTTTCCTTCTTTTCCTATTTCATTCCTCCTCAATCTCCACTATCTATTTTATTCCATTTTCTTTATTTTCTCTTTTTCAACTTCATTTCTTAGTTAGTAGTAGTACTGTTAACGCAGCTTCGACAGCTGAGGAATCGCTCATATGGGTTCCTCCGGTCATCGAACCCGAGATCACTTCCACCAAAGGCTAGCGCGCGAACCACTAGGCTTACCAGAACCCCACATCATTGTTATCTTTATAATTTCCCTCGCAGTTATCTCTTTATACCCTTTTCTCCCTCTTTCTGTCCTTCTATCTTCCTATTTCCATCTCTCTTTCCATTTTCTCTACTATTATCCTATTGATAACTATTCCTGTTACCTTTTCAATAATTCTCATCCTCTATCTTAACATTTTTTCTTCCTCACCTTGCCTCCCTTTTTCATTATAATTTCTCAAATTTTCTCTCTAAAACTACCTTTTTCTGCTGTATTATTCAACATCCAAAATCATATAAACACGCTATACCCATTCTCCGACTTTTTATACTAGGGGTGGCAAACCTATGGCAAGGGTGCCTATGGCAGCATACCGGACTGCTCTATCCTTATTATGAACATTTTCCTTAAATAAATGATGAAATAAAAGATGAAGCAAATCTGTATTCTGCTCATTTGTGGCGATAATTAAATTTTCAGGGCATTTATATCGAAGAAGATAATTAGTTTTCATTTACGTCAATTGCTAAATAAAAATGATTAAAGTTTCAAACGATTTAAATAATCAGATTTCGTTTGAAATGTTAATTTAATTGTGATTTTTGTTTCAGCGAATTAATTTTAATGACGTTTGTTGCAGTACTGCTTAAGAGATTTATGTGTACACTTTCCTTCACATCTTTTAGTTTGTTTGTTTTTTGTCGATCTGTTTGCGCAGGTTTTTCACACCTTCTTCTTAGTAGGTGTTTTACAGTTGTGGATATATATATTTCCTAATACATTACTTAGGTCTTTTACATGCACAAACCCCTTATGAGTTTTCTTCTCTGTTGATAAAGACCTTTCTACATCTTTATTTCGTCATTGACATAATAAAATAGAAAGAAAATTTGTTGTGTTTTATCCTGAAAGGTGGGTTACCTTAACCTTGTACGGCCGGTGCTTCTGTGAGGTCGTGGCGTTGAAAGACGCCGCTCAGTCGGATGAACCACCAGCCATTGCATATAAAGTCTCCTAAAACGGCACGCCTAAATTTCCTGGCAAGATATCTCAATGGCCAGAGCATTCGCCCAGAAAACGGAACACCCAGGTTCGAGTCCCGGTATTTTCATGCCCGTTTCTTCTCGGAAAGTAATAAAATGGATAACATCAGCATCTCACTTTCTGCTTTGGCATCGCATTAGAGCCCAAGTTATTTATTTTTATCAATATAGAACTATTACTACATAAATTTGCCATTCCTGAATTATATATTCTCTTTGTCACCTTTTGCACCCATTAACAATTGCTCCTTCTCACCCACTCTCTAATTCTCCTCCACCATCTCGTTATATTCTTTCCATCTCGCGTTCCTACCCATCCGTGGTTCCTTTTCCCACCCCGGACTGATCTCCATCAAATATTCATCAATCAGAGGTCGAATGCGCCGAATATCCGATCGATCGCCCGGAGGCTAACCTCCCCAATCGCTCTTTCCTCAACATCGCCTTCCAAACCGCTCCTCGCCTTCTTCCCAACACCTTCCTCTTCTCTTCCTCCAATCATCTCAATTACTCCGCTCAAACTTTGTTTACCGAGCGGTCCCTCTTCCAGCCTCCATCCATTCCACATTTTGCCTAATCATATACTCCCAAACACGAGTCAAAGTCAAATATGATCTTCGCTTCATCTCAGATATAATCATATCATTCGTCGGAAGAGAAACGTCTGATTTGCTTCCTCACACGCGTGTGAAATGCTCTCTAATTTCATCGCATCCGATTTCTTCTCCTTTGAGTGGAACCTTAATGGAAAACTCTTTCAGTTGCAATTTGAGTGTTACAATGTGGTATTTGCAATCACTCACGCTTTGCTTACAATTTTTCAATTCGAGTATATTGCGAAGTTCTCGACTTAATCAAATGTCTTCTTTCCTTTAATGCTATAGGCAGGCTGTTTCGACTGAGCACGCGGAGTTCTTCTGATTTATTCTTTGGGCTACCGTCAACTCCATATTCTTCAATAAGTTGGTTTTTCTCCATAAACCTTCAGTTGAGGAGTTTTTATCCACAAACCAAATCTTCGTGTTTTATGTGCATCTATATGTATTTGTCTGTATTAGTTTTTGTTTATCACCTTGCTTGCGAATTAATTTGCATTTACTGTTTGCACCAATTTTCCTGTATCTACTTTTGTCGATCTGTTTGTATATATTGATTTATTTTTCTAGATTTACATTCATTGTAGTCAATGGTTTTTGGTTATTATATTAATATCTTTATCATGTAATACTTCCATAGGTTACGTGTGAGAGAGGCCATTTTTGCCTAATCTTGACGTAAGAGTAAAATAATTATAAAAATAATAACATCTCAAATTGTCAGCAGCACAGCCTTATCCTAATTACGTGATATCCCCGCTTTTCTCTGCTTTTATTCTCCTACTTACATCTTTTATTACGAATTCCTTCACATTATTAATATCTGTTTCATCCCTAGCAGCAGTTTGCTTTGATCTTCCACCTCAGATCTCATATCCGCTGAATTATTCACAGTAGAGACATATGGGGCTTCACGAATGCGCGTAGAAAGTCGTTTTAGTAAACATTTACAGACAGACTTTCGCTAAAGCAATTTTCAGAATAGCAAAAATTAGTTTACTCGATTTCAGGAAGAGATAAACACAGCGAACAAAAGGGATTCCAAATTGAACAAAAAGTCTTCCTCCCATCAACATTTGTGCTTATTTCTAAATAAAAGAATATATATATAGAAGGAAATTTTTCAGGAAAAAGGAAAAAGTTTTCAGCTCTGATGATGAACTAAAACATCAGTTAAATATGAAACTTTAAAATTGAATAAACTGTTCAATATTTTACATGTATTTAGTACTAAAGGTTACCACAAAATTTCACCAAGTATCGTAGTAGAACATGATTTATATTTAAGATACTTTATTGATATCTCGGAAAATTTTTGTTATTTCGTTCACCCACAGTTAACCTATGTCTATGTAAGTACCCTGCAAGCCGCCTTTCGGCGTGTGGCAGGGAGTCCATGCACCATGACTCTATTTTCGTATTCGATTACTTTCGCGTATCGTTAGCGGAAAAAATGAGTTCTTGAATCGATTCGAATCTATTTTGGTGATCTTCTTCGCAGTGTCGGAACGGACTATGTAAAATGGAGGAGGCATTATATCGGCTACATCATCTCTGAACGAGCTTTCTCTGAAATTATCCAGTATATTAATCCTTGTTGAAATCTTCTAACTTCTAAAGATTCCCATCTTGCGTACTGAAGCATGTAATAACGAATCGCCTTTTGCTGCACCTTTTGCAATTCCCGAATACAACACTTTTCGGCAGGGTATCATACACTACACGCATACTCAAGATAAGGCTTAACTAACGCAAGATACTCCCTCGCAAACTTTTTCTTCGCTCCGACCAGCTGTTCTCTTAACGAGGCCGAGTTTCTTAAGTGCTTTTTCGCATATATTATAGATGTGTGTACTCCATGTTAAATATTCGTGAGAGTTACTCAAAGATACTTCACCGATTCTAGCTGGTAATATGTTTATCCCACGGAGACTGTACGGATAATCTTTAATAATAGATTTTCATTAGAAGTTAACTACCGAACTACTTGTCTACATTTAGCTATAATTGCCAATCATCGCACAATTTTATTATTCTAAGTAATTCGACAGGATTTATATAGATAAACTATCCTCTCCACTCTCTATTTTCCTGTTTGTTACCGAGTCGTAATACTCTATTCGCTCCTGAATAAATTCAATACCTATGATAGTAACCAAAAATGTCGGTAAATATGAATAAAATAAGAAAAATTATATCATCTTATTAGCCTGAAAGTATTTTTAGTTTTCAGAAATTTTTTATTTGATTGCCAATGGAACTTCCTTAAGAAGTTATAAAGCTCATCAGTTGCAGAATATAACGTGATTTTCAAATGCCCCTTACAAACGATTCTTCGAATATTTTGACCCCCACATCCTCCCTTTCGGCCATTAACTGTCCACAGAAACCATTACGATGAATATATAATTCATTTCCTCTACTTTCCACGTTTCGTCTTTTCCCGATTATTTTCCATTTTCAATTAAAAGACGCAAAAATCAATTTCAGAAAAAATAGCAAGTTACGACGGCATACTTCTGGTTGGACCTTGAGCGCTCTATTTCGAAACTGAAAGCACACCAATTTAACATTTCAAGGATATTCTAAGCTGAAACCAAATTTAAGATACTCAATTGAGTTTCATCAGTATAAAATTGAATGCGAATCGTACACCCCGTATATTTCAGTCCTTAATCAGCCCAAAGGCTGGTTTTCCACAAACCCGAAGATCGGTATGGACCTCTACCTCTTAACCATTAGTCACCAAAAGCCCTGGTGAAGGAACGACGCTTCCCAAGCAAGATGAGGAGTGACAAAGTCTTGCTTTCCTCGCTTAGCCAGAATACTATATGAGGAGAAAGGCCATTAATGTTCAGCATAATGGCCTTATGAATTCCGCTTTCTATGAGGATTGACTAGAATGAATGCCATTAATCATCATCTTTCCTTCTGTCTTTCATATTATCAAAGCTATGAACGAGATTGAAAGAGGATTAATTGGAAAGTTCTTTCCCGGAAAATAAAACATTCCCTTTTTTGAAAGCTTACCATGGAGTTTAGTTTCAACATTTTATAATCATTTCCCAAAAAAATTCGCAGTAGAAATAAATGCAACATTTAAATACTTAGTTCTTCCTTTTTATCAAAATAAATCCTCTGAAAATTTCACAATAATTAGCAATTATTAATAAGCAATTTATTTCAAAATTAATCGCAAAGAAATTTTACTCCGCTTAAACAACTTTCAACTTGAAATTGCAATATGCTAATAAATGTTCCCGTTGGATGGGAACACCAATCCCTGTATATGAATGAAAATCAGTAATAACTGTTTGTGATACACTATTTAGTATAATGCTTTACCTGTAGTCGACATAAGTATGGATAATATGTATCATAACTACTGCAGCTAGAATGTAGAGAATCCCGAAATGAGCTTATGAAATGAAATGCACACATGCAACACACAAACAGCTTTCACTTTAAATGACATATTTTCCGTAAAAGTACTGGTATAAGTCGATGATAGCAAAGCTAAAGAAAATGCTGTCAACAAACATCCAGAATTAAAACGTCGATTCCTCAATTCACGGTTATCTTAAAAAGATGGACCTAGGTACTATAGAATGTGCTCTTCCATAGCTCAGCCATGTCCTGAAAAGTTGAAATGAGCTACATCGATAATTTACTAATTTAAAAATTCTCGGGTCTCGAGAGAATATTTCGCGGAACTCGAGACGAGAAATTTTCCGGGAATTCTGGCACCAGAACCCCTAATTGGAAGGAGTAAAGATTAAACCTGAAAGAGGATCACATACAAAATTAGGAATAATCACGGATATATAGCTAAAGAGACAACTTAAATTGAACTATTGCTCTTCTCGAATCAGGAAAAGAGAGAATGTTTACTTCCTGAGGCGTCACAAGTGTGAGTTTATGAAAATATATCGGGTCAACATTGTTTTTAACCGATACCAATTTTAAAAAAATCATTCTATTGCGTTTTTGGGGAAAAAATTGATTATCTCTTAAAAGGTCAAATTGCCCGAGGAAAAAATAATTGAGAGAGATGAAATGAATACATAAATATAACAATAAGAATAATGCAGTGATATTTACGTCAAAAATTGACTTGCAGATATGCGAATTAATGGAACGAACCTGAATATGCGGATTGTAGTTTATAAACAAAAATAAAAATTCTGGCTGTGAATACGTAGATGCAATGCAAATGGAAAGGGGGATTTCCTGGAAGAGAGGTTGAGAATTTTTCCCCAGGTATCGCCACTGTATCCGTGAAAACATATCGGAAACATAAAAATAACAAACACGATACGCAGAGGAAACGTAAAAAAGAGGAAATGGCCGATAGCTATTTTGCGAATTCATTCCATTTTTTAAAGTTTGCAAAATATTGAGTAAAACTCAATACTATTTTTTATGAGGAGTCTTATGCATAACGTACTTTCAACTAGAATTAAACGTATTAATCTAAATACACTCATTATTCATGAATACAATAACTTTTTTCAAAGTTATCACCTGACTAACAGCGGCGTCGATTAGTATTCAAAACTAGTATTAAAGCCATGTAAAATATTATTACATACAGAGCAGTAAAAAACCTAACGCATACCCTATGACGTTTTCACTGAACTCATTACTTTTGTTTATGGTTTCCAAAAAGTAATGTTTGCATTATTGAGAATTTACTCCATGATGGCTATGATAACGATAAATACCGTTTATTCTATTTGAAATATTGCATGAAAAGTTTTAATACATGATCGATTAAATATTTGCATTTCTATATCACTGGTTGATGCAAAAGAGCTATATTTAGCTATTTATTTTTCTTTTGGAATATAACAGCAGCTAAATTTGAACATTTTCTGTTTGAACTAATTCCGGCTAAATTCTCACTTCTAATATATATTGGTGTTTCAAAATTTACTGGAAATAAACTGTAAAATTTAAAATAACTCACCCTCGGCTTAATACTTTGCAAAGAACTGGAAATTAAATTTGACTCAGTTAACTGAATCAGTCAGTCACTCTTTTACAAAAAAATTAATATTTTGTATATAGTGATACGTACAAATAAATGAATGAATGGATAAAGTAACCCAACTAGTAGGAAATATATTGAAATTAATGCTGCATAAATATTTCATAAAGTGATCTAAATAGATGAAAACGGCACATTGATGGGGCCTCCATAACCATTTGCGTAACGGATTCGACGTCGAGGAAAGCAATTCGATTCCCGGTGGGGACTCACGCACAAGGTGACCTTAGCAGTTGAACCACTTTTAAAATTACTATTAGTAATATTGATGCTTATTTTTTAACGAAAACAAATTAATAACGAGGAAAAAAAACTTATTTCAGGTAGAAAGTGACTGTAAATAATCGCAGAAACGAGGACCTGAAATTTCGAATTATAACACTTTGCTAAAGGTGTCCGCTGAGGATTTTACATATATATGTATATGATGAAAAAATAAAAGAAGAAATTTCCACAGAAGAAGAAATCGAAATAAAAAGGCGAGTGGTACACTTCTGAGGGAAAGGAACCGTCTCCATCCGAATCTCCCTCACGAAAGCCACGTCTTTCCATTATCAGTTGAAAATCTTCCCTTCTCTCCTTCCTCAGCGTTTACACGTCTTCATCATTCCGCTCATCTCAGCATCTCTGGTCCATGAAACAGCGAGGACTCATAATCACGTTTCCCCATTGGAAGACCGCTGATATTATCTGGCACATTCTGTTCCAATGGACCCTTTACACTTCTCTCTCTCGGATTGCAATCTCTAAGGGACTGGTTTTTGACCCTAACTGATGACGGTTAATTAGGCATTCCCCCTTCCAGGAGTTGATTCCCTGCTGATACAGCCTCCTGACTTGGAAGCAGTATTTGGGGATGAAAATTAAATGTAGGCGTGTGGATGACAGGGGCGGGGCTAGAGCTGCGAAGAATGATGATTACTCATCCGGAACTGAACCGAAACTTTTGAAAGTGAAAGGGAAAACTTTTCACGCCACTCAGTCTTTTACTATCGCAGGAAACCGACCGATCGGGGTAAAGAGAATATCTATATTAATGTACAATAAACGGCGAAGAAAGACTTAGAGAAGAACGTGATCATTTCTTGATCTATTCTTAAGATAACCTAAGACGAACTTTTTTCATGATATAAATCACCGGTGGGCAAATGCGCCTCTTCGCTGAGTTAAGTGCGAATCCCATAGAAATAAAAAAAACCTTTTTTTTTATTTCACTGAATCTTTCCCTTGGTTTAGTTTCGTCTTTTCCCGATTATTTTCCATTTTCAATTAAAAGACGCAAAAATCAATTTCAGAAAAAATAGCAAGTTACGACGGCATACTTCTGGTTGGACCTTGAGCGCTCTATTTCGAAACTGAAAGCACACCAATTTAACATTTCAAGGATATTCTAAGCTGAAACCAAATTTAAGATACTCAATTGAGTTTCATCAGTATAAAATTGAATGCGAATCGTACACCCCGTATATTTCAGTCCTTAATCAGCCCAAAGGCTGGTTTTCCACAAACCCGAAGATCGGTATGGACCTCTACCTCTTAACCATTAGTCACCAAAAGCCCTGGTGAAGGAACGACGCTTCCCAAGCAAGATGAGGAGTGACAAAGTCTTGCTTTCCTCGCTTAGCCAGAATACTATATGAGGAGAAAGGCCATTAATGTTCAGCATAATGGCCTTATGAATTCCGCTTTCTATGAGGATTGACTAGAATGAATGCCATTAATCATCATCTTTCCTTCTGTCTTTCATATTATCAAAGCTATGAACGAGATTGAAAGAGGATTAATTGGAAAGTTCTTTCCCGGAAAATAAAACATTCCCTTTTTTGAAAGCTTACCATGGAGTTTAGTTTCAACATTTTATAATCATTTCCCAAAAAAATTCGCAGTAGAAATAAATGCAACATTTAAATACTTAGTTCTTCCTTTTTATCAAAATAAATCCTCTGAAAATTTCACAATAATTAGCAATTATTAATAAGCAATTTATTTCAAAATTAATCGCAAAGAAATTTTACTCCGCTTAAACAACTTTCAACTTGAAATTGCAATATGCTAATAAATGTTCCCGTTGGATGGGAACACCAATCCCTGTATATGAATGAAAATCAGTAATAACTGTTTGTGATACACTATTTAGTATAATGCTTTACCTGTAGTCGACATAAGNCGTCCAACCTTATCTTATTTTTTTTCGCGTGAATATTTTAGTAATGAAATCATTTACTAAACGCGATACCTAAAAATTCATACATTTAAAATTTGCCATGGTTTTGAATATTACAGATTAGCTGTTTTGAAAAATTTTTGAGCTAGAAAAGTGAGTCCAAACGATGACGAAGTTCAAGAAATATAACTATGACTTAGTTGAGGTCATTTTCTGTCGTTTATTTCAATATTGGCAACCTTAATAATTGAGGGAAAAATCGATTTTAAATCGATAGCTCCAATTCCAAGAATATGGGACGAAAAAGGATTGGAAGTCCCGCTGGACGACGGGACAATGGAATGGAAAGGAAAGAATTTCCATTCAATACGGGACGTCTGTCAACCCCGCTCCAAAGGGAATTCCTAAGCAGTTCTTCTTGGCTTAAAAGCGCGCTTTCCGAAGATTAAAGATATACCGAAGCCGAACAAAAAACTGTTTCGCATAGTCTGGAACTCAAAACATTTCAGTACCCCGGCCGAACTCCCTCACTCCAATTCAATGAAGAAAACAGAGGCATTCGCGTAATATGAAGAGCTATCGTAGATAATATATTCAGCAACGCGCACTTACTTCGATAACGAAATGCATTGGCTTAAGGGGCGTGACTTTCACTCGCCGAAACTTTGCCTCTTCAGAATTCTCTCGGTGGGGACTTTCGACAGGGAGTCGTAGAAACACTTGAGCGAGGCACTCAAGTCGGCGAAATAAATGCGCCAAGGAAATATAAGCGAATGGTTATTGAAGGGAGTGATTACGGATAAAAGGGACTCCACTCGGCGAGCGACCTTCTCTTGTGAATGCAGAAGAAATTGAAAAGGGAGAGAGAAAGAGCTCTGGAGGCGGAAAGAGTGAAGAGGACTCGGGGTCGTTAAGTAAGTTGGGAGAGTGTATCGAGGGGAAGGACGTCATATAAATTAACGGTGTCCGGATTTGAGTCATTGTGAGAACTATATCTCCAAAGTATGAATTTTCTCCCGCGAAATTAACAGGTTCCACGATAAGAGATTTTGAATCTACGATGGAATGGCTGAAGTTTCGCGAATTATTAAAATGCGCTTACAACTCAATATAAAAGGATATGAGTAATGAAATGAATTCAGAGTCAGCTTTCTTAACTCACACAAAAAGAAACGTGTTTGTCTATCTCTAAACTATTGAAAAACACTGGTTTGTGATCCCGATTTATTTTTTATATTTTCATTAATTTCGTTTCATTCGTTCTTGCATACCTATATCTACAAGTACAGTACAACTCAGTCCTTAAACTTGATTATTTGCTTACCCATAAATAATTTTGTTTTCATTTAAACTTCACATGAGACGAATAGACATTCGTATATTTCAGCCTATCGCAACGTAGCGTCGCAGCAATCTGCATTGACGTGATTTAAATTGGAATATGTATGAGATATGTACTAAAGGAACTCATGACATCTTTAAATTTGAAGTTCCAGGAGTAATATAAAATTGACAATATATTTGCTGCTCATTATTAGCTCTCATCTACGTGGACAGATTCAGTTTGTAAAAATATGTATCCCTATGTGTCTTTTTATATTGCCACAATCGTTAAAACAAAAGCAACCAATTTAAAGAAAAAGTTTTATTTGTATTCAAGACATAAGATATAAAAAAGATGTACATCTACATTTACGTAAATACCCTGCAAGTCGCCTTTCGGCGTATGGCAGGGGAAGTAAACTACAAGCGTTCTAGTTACCTCTTTAGCTTATTGTTATCGCGTATCGTTCTCGGAAAGAATGAGTCCCTGAAACGACTTGTCCTCGCATTTACTTCTGTTATTTTACGCTCATTGTCAGATCGGCCGAAGAAGTCGGGCATAATACCATTTACGTCTTCGGGAAATGTTCTTTCTCTGAATTTATCAAGCAATCGCAGCCTAGCTTCTAATCTCCTTTCTTTCAAGGATTCCCAACCTGCTATGAGAGCTTGTGACGCTTGCTTTTCAATCGTAGCACTTTTTAACAAATCGTATCGCCTTTCACTGCACTTTCTCGAGTTCGCGAGCATTCGTTTCATCCGCTGGGTCCCATATACTTGCCGCATTTCCAGATGGGGCCTAACTAAGGTGACATAACATCGCTTTCTATCCTTCTCATGCATCTATTTACAACGAAATGCATATAAAACTAAGCTTAAGCTTTTTAGCTGCTTTACCGCACATTTTTCGAATATGTGTGCTCCAGTTTAAGTTATTTGCAAGAGTGGTCCGAGATAATCAACTGAGTCGACTACATTTATACATATACACAGTTAAGTGAAATATTTTAACTCCTCTTCAGGTAGAGGATGGTGGATCTTGCATTTATTTTCGTTATCCCTTGTTTCGATAATATGCTATGTATATCTATTGAGTGGATGGGCTAAGGATTCAACCATCCTTCAAGATAATTTTACAACTTGAGTTAATTATTTCGTTACAATTCACTACACGTTAGTGTTAATTTTGCGAAGATTACACCGGTAAAACGCGGTACTAAAGTTGTCACTACTACCGTTTTCCTAACGAGTGTTTTAATTATATTCCATTTTAAAAATTTAGTTTTTACTATCAGTAGATTTTCCAAATTTTTCACACCCATTTCTCTGCGGACTGTTTCCTCCAGAGGAAAGATTCCAAAATATTTGATTTATTAAATACTCATTGTGATTTCTTCCGTTTTCTTTTTCCCATTCTGCTTTTATTCACATATTTGCTTTATAAATTGAAATGGCTAATTGAAAATGAAAGCGTAAATGAACTGTTTAGAAGGGCGATGTTAATCCGAAACTGGCTTTGCTTCCAGCGTGCCACAGTTATTGATACATTCGCTGAAATTAATTTGTATTAGAAGAACGAATGTATGCCAAACTGAATAATTGGGTTTGTGTGGAAAATTCTTCTAATAATAGAAGTCACTAACAAGACCCAATACCAATAGACGTCAAATTTAGGCGGAAGAATGGATCTCTAAAAATTAACCCAACTGCAGGGGAAAACACCGAAAGATAGCCAGAAAAGATACATCATTTTATTTGATGGATAAAGTAGAAGATGGCAGAGGTTTGAGAGGTCACTCAATACGTTACAAATATGAGGGTGACAGATAACATCCGACATTTTTTGCCAAAGACTCCACCGTGGAATATTCTAAAAATATATTGGGCTCGAATCTCGACCAAATGGATTCCCCCGTAACGCATGAATGAAAAGCTCGTTTGAATTCAGCTACATGTTTGGTTTGTTACTTTGCGAAAGTATTAAATTTCCCGGATGGCGTACTTCAATGAAAAGAAAATGAATAGGAATTTTCAAAAACATCGCGACTATCTAGTGATCTGATGTTCTCTCTATGATCGCAAAGCACTGACAACACATTCAAAATTTCTCTATTGTACTCGATCAGAAATGAGGACGAATTTTGATACCGCAGTGAGATGGAACGCGATGATCTTTCGTCGTCAATGATCGTCTTTATCAGTTTTCAAAATAAGGCTATTCCACAGAAAAAAGTCATTGTATTGCTAACAACAGGCTATTATTTACTAATGTGCATGAAAACTTTTTCGCCAAAAAAGAAGTAATTTATCCTTAGCACAGTAAACCTGATAAACTTAAATCCACATCCAATAATGTTTACAGAGTGTACGCCGGTTTCTGTTCCGCATAACGAACCCTAAAAAAGTAGTTACTTTTAATCAATTAATTCTTTTTAATTACTCGATGCTCAATTGAAGTATTTTAAGGAGAAATTTTTAACGCAAAAACCCCACAACATTCGCAGGGGTTGTTATCAATGTCGCGGATATTGAAGCTCCTATGTGTTTTACTTTATTACAAGTTAGTTCCAAAACTCAAAACAGTGAATGTATTACTTTTCTTAAAAGTAACTGAATATACTAGTTTTTCTACCACCAAAATTCGACTTTCTAATATCTTTGGGCGTTCTAGCATTTAGTAACAATGTCTATTCATCTATGTATTCGTCTAGACTTGTTTACAGATAGCTAGATTACTTAATACATAATTCAATTATTTAATTAAAGGTACGGCTGCGTGAAAATATTTACAGTAAAACCTTTGCCAAACGAGAAAGCATTCTCAATATCTCAATGTAGCAATAATTCGTCTTTTCCATACGGATAAATATTCATAAATGTACCAATTGCATGCGAGGTAATGAACGTGAGAATTAAGTCATGTTGAGCCCACTGATGAAGATAAGACGGCATAAATAAAATCGATGTGCTTAGGCATTACTATGTGGAAAGTCGTCTCAGAAGAGAAAGAAAATTTGTAATTTTTCTACACGTAGTTGTGTAGATAAATTTTCTTTCCATTCTAAGACGGTATAATATGAATCTATTATTATTTATGCGTTTAGATTTAGTTTAGTTATCAGGACCAATAATGTAACGGTATAGTGAAGCATAGAATTCACGGACTTCACAGGTGATACATGAATCGGTTCCTGCTACTTCTATCCAGAGAAAGAGCGTATATTATTTCTTTTTCTGCGAAATAGGAGAACGAAATCGTTTATTTACGTTTGCCTCACAGTTTTAATATGGAAACTGGTGATTCATTTAAGTCTCTTTATAATGAATGAAAAAAAGTTTTTCGTAGAATTATCGTTCTGTACTTATTTCGATATTTTACCACAAAATAATGTTCGCCCACGGGGGAAAGCAAGGACAATACCTCATCAGGCCTAGTAAGCCTAATTTCCTCTCCAAAGCCATTCGTAGCTAATGGTGAAGCTGGTTTCAGATTCAAACCAGCTTCTGGGCTGAAAACTGTGTCTCTACTGTGACAATTTGCGAATGTGTTATGTTAATAAATCTTTACATAAAGGTTAGCGCCTGCAGAGATAACAGAGGGCTTAAGGATCTCTATCTGCGTCGCCTTAGCTTTCCGCCGAGAGCAAGCGTTAGAAAAGAGATGGAGAGCAGAACAATACAGAGAGAGGAGAGAGCTGTTGAGGTGAAAGGGATTTTCGAGAGTGGAATATCGAAAGCTCTGAGGGAAAGCGAAAACATGGCGTAACTCTTTATTTCCTGAATTCTCGCAAACATGTAAATATGCCCTCGATCGCATTGGGAGGGCCATCCATATTCAACCTCTCATCCCTTCTTTTATTTGCTTGTTTCATGTGAAGGGTTTTTTTGCTCTGGTTTTCGTAAACGTTGTTTTTTCCGGAAATTCCCAAATCCTGATCTCCGAGAAAGGAGATTCAGAACTACTCGGCATTTGCAGATCCCCTTAGATTGAAAATTCGCAGTTTTTTTCCTCCTCGGATTCCAAATTCGTCTTCTCTTAAGTCTAACAAATGGTTCATTTTCTTGAAGCAAGGGTCCATTAACTTTTTCGAACGTTGTCGACTCTCTGTCGACAGCGCCTAGAACACAACGACTCAATAATCCGACAATGGTAAAAAAAAGAACTCATGATTTTCTACAGATTTTCCCTAGTTCATATTAAACATCTGCTTAGTCCTCAGCCCGAAGATCGGAAGGATCCTTAAATCTTCCACCTTCAGTTACCACAAACTTTGAAGAAAGCAGGTTAAGTATTAGACAAGGGTGGAATAGTTAGTTCCTGCTTCCTTCAAAGAGCCTACGGGCTTTGAAAGGAAACACTTCGCCTAAGGAAAGCAAGATGACCCTATGGATAACGTTCTTCTTCATGTCGTACAATAAGAAGCAATATGACTACCCAGCATACTGCATATTTTTCAAACTACCTTTCATACTCTCATATACATGATAAAGGATAAAAAACCAAAAAAATTAAAGATATATTTTCTCTATCCTGCAATAAAATATAAAAGAAAAATATTCCATTCATAAGATAATATTCATATTCCATTCCATAATATGTATTAGGGGGGTACAACATTAGGTATATATGACTCATAAAATCATTGTATTCTTTCTACTAAGAGCTCTTCGGCTCTTAATTAAATTATCGATTTTAATATTTCTTTCTTAGTATCCACAACCGACTCCGAAACCTAACTGAGCCTAAGCAATGCAATGTCGTCTTCTGAAGATTCATATCGACCACTATGAAGTCTTCTGATTTAAGATGGTGGTTTTATACAAGAGTTAAGTTATCAAAACATTACAACCGCATTTTGCTCCGTTATATACAGCATTAATACAATTTTACAATTCAAAATAAAGGAAATGAGAAGATTGGTGAGCTAAAATATCCTAAATAATTACAAAAGGAAAAACAATCCGCAAGCTTTATGATTCTGAACAGCACCACAAAACCAATGAAAGAGATTTTCACTTCGTTATTAAGTATTACCGTTAACTTTAAATTTTTAAAGCTACAATTTTTAAAAGAACCGACTAAATTAACACTTGGACATGAAAAAAATGTTTTGAAAATTCTTTAAACCTTTTCGTTGTACCGGTACTTTAGGGATTCGAAGAGAACAGAGCCTATCAAAGATTGTTCATCTAATGCCAGTTACGCATTCGACAGCAATAATCGATAAATAAAATGTAAAACCTATCTTCTTTTCGTGGTAAATTATTCTGTAATGATATTTTCCGAGAAATTAAGAAACAATCTTCCGGTAACATGTAAAAGTTAGTATTTTCATTTTCGTGAAAACTCTTACCACTATCATCTACGTCTAACAATTTTCTGCACTTGGGGTCCTCATCCACAACCCCCCAACCTGCGTGCTACTGCTGTAGAAATTAGAATTCGGAAATGTATTTAAAAAACTTATTTCCAGCGACCTCACAAACATCCATTCACTGGACAATTATAGGAATTATATATAAACAATGACAACAGGCACACACAACTATTCCCTAACAGGAAAAATCCGATTAGCAGGGACTCGAACTCGAGACCTTTCAAAGTGGAAAACAGATATATACGTATTTAATAGAAATCAACAGGATGACATGGGGATATTTTCCTTTCCAAAGTCTTCTTCGACGTTAAGTTCTGTCCTTCATTTTTCGAATACACGAACTCTAATTCTGTTAACCATAAAAATACGAGTATCTACCTTACTTATCTTAATCCATGTCTACGTTTCATTATTAGCTTAATGAAATGGAAAATATAACAATTTTAAATCGTTTCTAAAAGCTTGCACTGCTACACATTGGTTGCTGTGGAACTTTCTAGTCTGATCCTTGGATTCACATAACCGCCGAGCAATCCGCCAATAGCTAATGGAAGGAAATACATTAACGCCACATCTGCATCTAGCTCTAGTCCGTTAGCTTCTCTAAATCTCTGCGAATAAACAAACACAAAGACCATTTGTTTAAACGACTACTTCCTTGTACAGCTTTATCGATTTTTTTCGAAGTTACAGCCCGTTGTTAACCGGAATAACGACCTCATCTACTTCATGAATAAATGCCGAGTCAGCCTGAAACAAGTGAGGATCGTACTCGGAATATTATAGATGAAGCGTTTTGAAGGATACGTCGAAATAAATCAACCTCTTTACAACTTTGAATACATCAACGTATGTGCACGTTCTCTAGTCAGAAACATACGTTCCAAACTCACGCGAGAGCCTTGGGTTAATTGCAAAAATCCCACGGGCGTGTCACTTTCAAACTGACTGTGATCCAATTAGGGGAGTAAGGAAAACATGCCATCCCTGTGCTCCGGAGGAATGTCCTGGAAGGGCCATGTCCTAAGGGCTGTGTCAACGCATCTATAGCTTTGAAATACAAGTTTGGATCATTTCAACACTTCCTCCATCCTGCTTTCGGCTTTATGTACATAAGGAGCGGAAAACAAGGCCTTTCGTGGAAACTCGATGAAGTACGTATGATAATCGATAGCGAGGAGTTTAAAGAGATAGGGGAGAGAAGATGAAATGTTATAATTTTATAACCCACAAAATACTTAGTAGAGATATGCGTGAATATTTTAAGCAGAGGAAATACGAGAAAAATTGTATCGCAAGTTTCCTTTGAATCATTCAGTGACTAAAATTTGCAATGGATTTGTAAAGATTCATCACAAAAACCTTTTTTCAAATGCATTAATTACCGTGTACGGCCAATCTGATCTTCTTTGATAAACATCAACAATCGATCTCACTTATGTGAGCTACATCAATTAAAAGTTTAATTAGTGCGCAATTAGGGAGCCCATATCTCAAAGAATCGAAAACGGGGAATGTACCGTCAGTGAAACGTGATATATTCTTCGCACGATTTTCGATGGATGAAAGAGGTATAATTTTCTAAGTGGTATCATTTTAAAAATTGGTGACCAATTCGTAGATAATATTCCTATCTTAACTAGATCAATACGTAATACAAAGGCTTTCACTGTGGTTTGTCTAACATATGAGCTAATGGCCAAATGGCCAAGTTGCAATGCAAATTTTAATAAATAATAAATAAATATTCGTGATAATTTTTCCCGGATTACGCAGCGAAGTTATTCGGATGAAAAGCAACGTTTCACCGGCGTTGCATTTAATATAACTACTCTGTACTACTCTCGGAAAAAATCACTGCGGAGAAACGTTTACAATCACCTCAATGTTTCTTCCTACACAAAAAAAAACAGTGCAGGGAAAAAAAATTGAAGGTTATTACTTCAGTTCAGACACCGAATGGTGTTTCGTGTATTCGTGTTTCCTTCTCAGTTGAAGTGTTATCATCACGTTCTTAGACTATAAAACTCTTCCATCGAGACAGTGGTATACGAACAGCGGCCCGCGGGTAATATTCGGACTACCTCATACTCAAACCCACGAATCATATGTAACCTAAATAATCACTTCATTGAACAATCGGGAAACGAATTGCTCTACTTCACACCATGTACTCTCAGCCTACTCAGCTTTGTTCGAGTAGTAGCAGTAGTAGTAGTTTTTAAATTGGTGCCTCGACTGCTTGGGTCATTTTGC
Organism: Ladona fulva; assembly: GCA_000376725.2. Lineage (NCBI taxonomy): Eukaryota > Metazoa > Arthropoda > Insecta > Odonata > Libellulidae > Ladona > Ladona fulva. The sequence goes on from KZ308791.1 coordinate 213,955, forward strand.
ACCAATTACAGATCTAAGATTATTATAAAAACAATAGCTGGGTCAATATGTTTGCCCATTATCTTATTTTCTTATATCTTTTTAAGTAATTCGGTTTCTGCGAGGAACTTCAAGACATTGTCCATTTTCTCTGTTCTATCACCCAGAATGTCCTTAAGATTACCTTGAAGGAATATAGCTCTAATTTCTTGGTATTTAGCACATTCAGTCAGGAAGTGTTTTGTGGTTAGACGGGTATTGCAGTGATCACAACGTGGTGGATTTTTCTCTTTCGTGAAGAGGTAAGAGTGGGTGAGAGCAGCTTTGTTCGATAAATACAAATAATTCATAGATAGGTAAGAAAATATGTGGGAAAAGAAAATGTATTTGAAATATATAGGATCTCGAAATACCCATACATATTATTCCAAAATACCCATATGCGGCCCGCTGATCTTCGGCAGAGTTGTAACTTGACGCCCCGATTACAAAGTTTGAGTACCACTGCACTGAGATGCAATAATAATAGTCTATATTTGGGCGAGTTTGAGACTAAAAGCTTCCTTTTCCATCAAACCCATACAGATAAAGATATGATGATGTCCACGCTTTAAGTTAGAAAGCATCACATTTACTAGTAGAGGCTAGAAAACGGGACAAAATACAGTCTTTTGAGAGAACCCATCTGTCCCAGATGGGTTAAATTATACACCGTCCCAAAAAACGAGATTTACCGTTAGCCTAACGACGATGCATCCGTACAAGAGTAAGTAAACCGTATTTACTTCCATTAGTTAACAAAAACTAGTTACAACCAGTTTCTTCTTCAATGAAATTATTATCTTTATACGAAAACCGCAAAAAGGCTATCGCAGAACACAATACAAAATGAAGTTGTTATCGTACCACAATTCGAGAGCGAATTCATCTTCCCAATGAATACTTTGCACAAAAAATGTCTCCTCAGAGCAGTAGAGAAACAATTAATCATAAAGTGAAATATGAGTGTAGAAAGACAGTCCGAGTAACTGGAAAAGATTCTCTACGTTGGTTCAGAGTGAATGAAGAGGATGGATGTGTCTGGAATGACAAAAATGGTTTATGATGCTCGTGTGCTTACTAGGAGAGGGAGCGAAAGATGAAAAAAACTGGATTAATGTAGTGTATAAGATTCTAAAGAGTAGGAACGTACGAAGCCTGAAGAACGAAAGGAAGTAAAATTTGCAAGGTTTTGGCGTGTATTAAAGAGTGCAGATAATAAGGTATGTACATTTTTGCGGGCATATCTTAGTAAATGGCATTTTCTTTTCTTTTTCTTTTACCTCTGGATAGATTAGCATACGTATTTCATTAATTTTCAGTCAGTCTTGTTCTATTATGAAAGATATAATACAATATTCATGGTGTGATATTATGATAGATACTGTTGTATAATGCTGAGCAATGGTATCACTCCTAGACCCGAGGTAAGGAAGTAAGGGAACCTTAGCATCATAAGAAGATAGCATTTAGCATTTTCTATCATAAGATACACCGGATGTCAAGCCGCCAGGACGCTCTATGGTTGTGTGATTCCTAGACTCGAGTAGTTAAATATCGAAATCGATTTAATCGATATAGATTTGAGGAAATATTTAACATTATCAAGGTTGTATCTGAAACATAAATTACGCAATTTTATATCATTAAAAGGTTTGTCATGTAAAACTAGACTGGAATTGCAGGAATGTGGGAAAGGTGTTTAAAATTATATGAAGAGGGGTGCGCCTTAAAACCTAAGGAAACATAGAAGTGATATATAACGACCTGACTAGGGTTGTTAACTCTGAGATAATTGATTCCGGGATTTTCCATTCCGGAAACTCCGTAGTAAACTAAATTTACGAGAAAATGAATTTATGGAAAATTATGAGAGGCTATTGAAAGCATAGCTTTAACAACCATATCGTATATGTTTTCTTAGTTTATGAAAAGTAAAAAGCTACAATTTGTTCAAAATCGAACTAGTTCTATCCAAAGATGCAATTTTGGATGATTCACCGGGATTTCCGAAAAAGGATAATAGAAATTAGCTGATAGTATTTATGCAAAGAAAATATATCCAAATAACTCGAGATAAAGTAATCTAGATAATGGAAGATAAGTTACGTAAGTCGAAAAGTTAGTGTAGAAACTCTAAGGAGAACCTATTTGAGTAAAAGCGGAAGGAAATGCCTCAATCTGGGAAGGGGGAATTAAAAATTATTGTCCAATTCCGGGAGTCTTCTGGTGAATCCTGGAGATTTGGTAACTGTAGACGCAACTGTAACGAAACAATGAAAAAATAGACGTTACTGGGACTAGAAACCAGGTCTTCCACCTTCCGGTACCATGAAAGGGTATGGTAGTTTAGTGTTTATAATAGATGCCCGGAACCTTGAAGGACCTTGGTTCGAGTCCCAGTCACGTCACGTCTTTACTTCTGTTCATCCTAATGCTTTCTGTTTGCTAACGGTGTTTTTTTAAATCTTCCGTCGTTATCAACCCCGTTAGTGGTTTCGCACGTCTTTGTAAAATTGCAAAAATTAAAATTGCAGTTTCTATTCACGATGAAAATGAAGCAAGAATTCTCCTCGGTGAAAAATATAGATAAGAACTATTCATCAAAGGTTTATAATGCTATCTGATATGACATCAGATGCATACGTGATGCATGGGATACCTGAGATGATGAGCATCCATATATGCCTAGATTTTATCGCACGTCCGCGATCTTCCGCTGCGGCTGTGAATGCCCACACACTATCATACCACGTCGGAGGTGGTGGAAGGTATCTCGGTATCCTATAATTGGCCGATGATTGTATCCTCAACGGAGAGGGACCAACACTAAGACAGTCCAGCTCCCCCACGAAGTGCTTAGGTTTGGAATTGGTACTTTCGCTTTAATTACAAATTCAAAATTTATTCGCTGCGAAAGCGTATTCTGCGATGAAAGTCTATCGAGAAGAAGAATCTCTCTAGGATGAATGCTGAATGTAAAACGTCACTCATCAGCTAATATGAGTGTAACTGTTTCTGTGTAGCACCTTTCCTGATTTTCACAGCATTATGAGAATGAGAGTACAATCTTGAATGCAAATCATGTGCAAATAATAATAGTAATGAAAAAAGGAGATCTTTATATAAAGATTAATCCCTCTGATAATCTGAAATCCATAAATCTCTTTTTGACCGTAAATTTCCTATTGACTTAACGATAATTTTTATAAAAACAAAACCGTTAAATCTCTTGTGACATCCAAAATTGTAATAATGATACTATATTAAAGATATATGAAGTATGAGAACTTAAATGGATTGCCTTCTTTGACAACCCCTCATCCTTGAGAGTATATCCAATTATATCAGGGCATAATACTCCAAGAATATTACATATACATTATTAATATAACATTATTCGATAACAATCGTATATGGTATAAGTAAGAATAATTAGTCTAAAATTCAATTCATTGGATTAAAATTTGGTCTAAGTAAGTATCCTTTGGTAAAAGGACTTTAGAGTTATGACTTACCAAATGCATGGACTCAATTGTATGCTTTAACATGCTAGGCAAGGCCAAACTTACCTGAAAAGAAAAAAATATTACTTTAATACAGAGACAATATATAACATTACTGTATCAATGAATAGTATACATTTCTTTTAATATCATTATTATCATGAATCCGTAAAAATATAAAACAAAGAAATAATAATGATGAAGATAATACCATCCACTTGACGTGGCTGAATTCACCAATCCTATCCAAATATCATCACTGCACACAGTTTTTACAATTGCCTTTTTAAGAATGTTTTCTTAACCATTCCCGATAACAATAATTCCAACGGTATATAACCAAGTAGGGAACCTTTTTGGGTCTTAAGCAGTTGTACTTTATCTTGGCTGCTTGTAAAATGACATGCGATGCACGCGCCTTCCTCCCTGCATTAATTTAAGGTTGAACACTGGATTTATAGCCCAGGATAGTGGTGCATTTGCACTGTATCAACTTTGTGAAATGAGATATTTAATCCAACCAATATCTACTAACATTTATATTTAGTTTTCAGAACCGAAACATTATCGAGACGAGGAACTCAAAAAACTGCGGACATTTGAAAAATGCAAAATGGTATGATAAGTCATCTAAATTGCAATAAAATAAATAAAATTGCATAGGGAATACTTGATTAACACGAACGAGATTATTTGGTAAATATCTGATGTTTGGAATACATCATCAAGATGCAGAGAAAGGGGAAGTAGAAGATTAAATTAAGTAAATGGATAGAAACATACAATTATAGACGAGCAACTAAAGGAAAAGAAAGCTATCAGAATTGACATAACATTGGGGATAGCACTATAAAACGGAAAGCCAGATGTCTATTCGTATATTTTTAGTCTGTCTTTAGAACGTATACTGGTTTCAAAAAGAGTTAAATATGATTTATGCACGTTTTAAATTTAATTTGGAATTGTAGTTCAAGAAATCAGTACACTGAAATTCACGCCCATAACATCTATTGACCACATTCACTCTGAATATTACATGGATGTACATCTCAACGGTGAAGTTTACTGTCTCGTTCGTAAACATGGAATAAAATGTCAAATAGTACACAATATTTCTCGGAAAGCGGTAAAACGCACTTTCAAAGGGTAAGGAAGAGCTACAAGAACTGTTCTCTTGCAAGAAAGGCGCCGATATAGCCAAACCACTTCGATCGGACCACAGGCGTGTCCACTGGAATGCATATGAGATCTACACTTGGGTCGACCGCGTCCCAGATGACGCCCTGTTTTCCCTTCACTTCATGTTTTATTTCTGCTCTTGAAAAAGGGTCCCCTATCAATATCCATTCTTCCATCTCTGCCATATGCTACAGGATAAGCTGCTTAGGTTTCACATGTAAACATAACGGTAATAAATGTAAGCAAAGAAAGTTTTCGTTGAATCGGCAAACAAATAAAAACACTATCCTCTTCAAGTAGCAGGTAGATGCGTGAAACTAGAGGTATGAAATATCGTATCGAGTGCGTGGGTATAAATTTAAATAAGACGTTGAAATAGGGTTCCACAAGTACATTTTTTTGTGGCACAACGATATCACAGCAACTTTTCTGCGGAACGACGTATATGTATGTACATTAAATGGCAAAAGTTCTAACCGACTAAACAGAATACGTACTTTTTAAATCAACACTACGGATAGCGCTACCATCCGAAGTAGCAACCTTTATAAATCAGTGACAGTCCAACGAAATGTAGCTTACGAACCAGCTGAAAATGAAATAAGAGCTAATTTTTAATAAGATTAGGCAGTATCGTAAAAATAGGAAAAGGAAAAATATGTATAAAAAATTTCTCTTGGGCATATCCAGATTAATCTTGATCGACCAAAATTTTGCTCCGACTTTCCATTGTTAATATAATTCTCGTATGAATCAATCCTAGGATTTCCGCAATTATTATGAGGTATGATTGTGAGGTATGAAGGTAATTCCAGCGAATCGATTATTACTACAAACATTTTCTTAATGCAAAAATTAGAGAAAGGGAGGCTATTAGAGGTATAATATGAGATTTTACTTTCTCAGAAAACTTTGGCATTAGTTAAGATTTTTACGATTATGGAAAAAGTTTGACTAGCTTCAAATAATAGAAAGACCATATTATGTGTGTCGCTCATACATGATCGGTATATATTATCTCGCAAATTTGTAGAACAGTCATTTTTACGCAGCATATTAATCGTAGTTCTAATAATAAACGTGCATGTGGCAAATCAAGATATTTTGCGTTGAAAGTTAGAAATAAATTACGATCTGTACCAGAGTATTCAGCATAGGATCACATGAGAATGAAATATTACATATTTTTCCATAATTTGGACAACAAACAGACTTAACATTGCAATTAAGAGAGGAATATATATAACGAGCTAAAGCTACTGAAAATTGGAATACCCTTCCATAAAGAATCTTGAAGATTGTCCAAATTAAGAAGCTCGTGTTTAATTTCAACTACGCTTTTCTCTGACAAAGGCTGATTCATAGGATCTCATGGAACTTATATTTACGGATAGTCATTAAAATGGCTCAAACAGGAAAGGTGACCTAGGTAGAAAGAAACTTTTACGTCGATACGGGCATGAATTAAATGAGGCGTATCCAAAATTTATCTCTGTTTCAAGATCAAAAATAACGTAACAATTAATTATAATCATTGCTTTGGAATTATGAAACCTTGAAATGTGTTATGAATAGGATCGTATGTTGAAAAAAGTTATGAATGTAAATATCACATTAATAGTGATTTATTTTGAAAGTCTTAATTTTCTGTTGCACAGGGAGCTTTATTTTCGGATCTCCCTCGTACATATTGAAAAATATTAAATAATACATAATGGAAAATTATTGGCAAAAAAGAAAGTTATTCAGGGTGTATCTATATATCGAATGCAAATAGAGGAAATAAGATTTACTATTCATAGAAGAGGAATAGAAATAGGAATCAAAACTTCGAGAAGGGATTTAAGATTTGCTTAGGTAAATATGCAAAATGTGCGCAAAATGTGCGTTCATTCTACCAAGGCTATCAGAATTCCTCAAGAGGTTAGTGGGTGTAATAAATAACTGGCAGAAAGGTATGAAATGAAATACCTTAGTATGAAATACTCACAAATGGTGCATTTTCCTCTGTCATCATGAAATAATAATACCTCCTCCTAAGTATTAACATTCCTTTAAAAGTTAGAAAATTTCTTTTTTTCTTTCACAATAACCTAGCGTGATCTGCTCAAACGTCGTTACAGTTACTTTTAGTATGAATAAAAACGGAGATAAGACGAATTCTTCGATACCAACGTGATACCGAATGATATCATTAACGGAATTAAATGAAAGTATGCAAGAAAAATATCCATCAGCTTTTAAAAGTATTTATTCGTCTTCTATTACTTCAAAGTTATCTGATCCGAAACTCTCATAGCTCCGCTGATTATAATTTTAATTATCATAACAAATATTAAATGGTAATCACTGCGTAAAGAGAGATCAACAATCAACAACTTTATCTAAATAAATACATAAACAGCTATATTTTGGAACCTTGTCAATTTACTCTGCCCTGCATCCTGCGGTAAATAAAGTTATCTCACGAAAACTTTAAATATAGTTAACAATGCCTCTTCAAAGAAATTAAGGGAAACCTTCAGGTGAAATTTTCCTTGTAGGTTAAAAGATTCACCGCAGTGTTTGTCAGAGATACAATCTGTATATTGAAACTTAATAATAGGTTATGCTGGGAGGTTCTGTAGGAAAATACAAAAGGAAAGGTAAACCGCAGCTTTTAATAGAGATAAAATACGAATAAAACACAAGAACAAAAATTATATTTTCTCCATACTGTGTTGGGAAAATTTAGTTCGAAAGTCAAGCGTCAGATAAAGGATAAAACACGCAAATAAAGGGGTTCGAAGGACTAACTTTGACGCTAGGACGTGCGTCTGAAAACTCAAAGAATAAATAAGGATAGGGATACGGGTACTTATTTTTTAAACGAAAGCTTACTTTTTCACTTAAGTATAAAATGTAAATCATTGATTGCTTTTGAAACTAAGATTGTTTGCGGTTGGGATACTGTTAGAAGGGATCGCACGGTGGCAAATTATTACTGATTTAATTTGAAAGTGAGCTAAAACTTCCCCTGAGATTAAGTTATCGACGAACAAAGAGAATCAGCTAACACAAAGTGTAGGAGAGCAGCCTATTCATTCCGCGGTAACCGAATTTCCTCTAACAAAACCCGTAGCTTTAGAGCTCTATAGAGAGTAGTATCCAGAATCTACTACATTGAAGAGAATCATAAGTCATATTTTTGAAATGAATGAACTTTTAAGAAATGAACTCAAGGAAAATAGTTAGTAATTTCTGCTATTTATGAATAAAATTTTAAAAGTATTTAAAACACCTGGATAATATATCTCTGCCATATGCTACAGGATAAGCTGCTTAGGTTTCACATGTAAACATAACGGTAATAAATGTAAGCAAAGAAAGTTTTCGTTGAATCGGCAAACAAATAAAAACACTATCCTCTTCAAGTAGCAGGTAGATGCGTGAAACTAGAGGTATGAAATATCGTATCGAGTGCGTGGGTATAAATTTAAATAAGACGTTGAAATAGGGTTCCACAAGTACATTTTTTTGTGGCACAACGATATCACAGCAACTTTTCTGCGGAACGACGTATATGTATGTACATTAAATGGCAAAAGTTCTAACCGACTAAACAGAATACGTACTTTTTAAATCAACACTACGGATAGCGCTACCATCCGAAGTAGCNTTATTTACCATGCCTTTTGATACACTTTATCGACCCTGTATGCATGATGTAATACCCACTGTATACTACTGTTTTTTATTTTACACCTATTAGCCACCATCAGTAGATTTGCGCAGGCTTTCCGAAATCCTTTTAATAATTTTCGTTTTCCTTCTGTGCGTTAATTCCCTTAAGACTTTTCATAACTACCTGTTCTATAATTTTTTCAATCTATCTCTATATAATAAATGTGTGTTAAGGAATAGTTGGAAGGAAGGACATTTTCGCCTCGATCCCGCCAGAAGAGAGGCGATATTTGATTCCTTTATATGTTATCTGTCTAACCTTAAATCTGAAGACTGTGAGGGTTACGTTGCGGTGTTGGAGATTTCCGTTCTCTTCCTATCTACCTCGATATGGCCCGCTTACGATCCGTCACCTCGGATAATCACAGCAGAACGAATCTCTTCCGTTAACTGAAGCCAGCGCGGCTAAATAGAGCACTTCGAGGTCACCAACGAGGAAGGATAACGAGAACGGAGGCGGTAAGTGCATGTCAAACCCCCAAGACGAAGTTCGTGACAGCGATTTCGTATTGACCTTCAAGGTCGGGCTGTCTTGAGAGGGGCTGCACTAAGCTATATCAACGCAACGTCCTCATCCAGCACGGATGCATACCTTGACCGCGGTAGTGAGATACGCCTTGTCAACCGAGCGAAATTTAAACGGGGACAATATCGGGGATGCAACGAGGTTTGTCACATTACTTATTTACGCAGCACTAATGGCAATATGACAATGTGAGAATTAAATCTCTTTAATTAAAGAGAACTAAATGAGATTTAAATATCTTATTCTGTAGTAGTTCCACGTTGTTGCAGAAATTTAATTTTAATAATAATAATTATTATTATTATTATTGGANCCTTATCTAACCCTTAGTCATTCAATGTTTAAAAGAAAAAGATAGCTTTTGGGAGATACAAGAAAGAAAAATAAACAAGAGAATACAAATATTATGTGGGTTAAAAAAATCTAAGTCTGAGCTTAAAAATATAAAACCCTGCGGGAAAACGCACGCGAGAAGGGGGCGTGAAGAACCAGAGAAAAGCTACCGTCAGTAGCAACTAAAATTTAATAATAAAAATCAAAATGTCAGAAACAAGCCAGGAAAAAAAGAATTACTACTCGCGATCTTTTTTCAGAATATATTAGTCACCTGGTTTCGCACGTGATATACTACTATCCGCAGCCATCACAGAAGATCAAATTTCAAGAATTAAACTCAGCGGGACGGAAGATAGGGTTCAGAATGAATTCAACGAAAACAAAGGTCATGTATAATTCTTTTGCAGCACAGGAACCAACAAAACTTGATGATGACACACCTTTGGATGACTGCTCAGAATAAACATACCTAAAGCAGCTCGTAACAACAGGAGAGTACAGTGGGATTAATAAAGTGAACAAAAGCATTAAACTTGGCTTGAGCGCCTTCGGAAGAACCGCGCATATTCATAAGTCAAAAACGACAATAGTCTTCAAGAGGAAAATTTCAGCCAATGAACTTTAGCAGTCATGATGTCTTGATTAAGGAACCGTGTATGCTTGGAATCAGAAGAAGAGACAGGAAACGCAACACCTGTGTGAGAATGATGACAGGAGTGACGGCCTTCATTGGTAAGGTAAGACCACTGATATATTTGTGAACGCGGAACGACAATCATTGGACATTAGTAATTCTCAGCTAGACACCAACATATGTGAAGATGCCAAGAAAAAGACCAAAGGACAGATGGAACAGAGACCAATAAGTACTTAGGGGTAACATGGTAACGAGAAGCAAAATAGAGAGAATTGGAAAAGAATAGGGAAGGCATACATCCGAAGTCGGATTGAAAATGTCTGATGACAAATTAAGGATTTAGTTTCACTATGGAAACTAAACCTTTGGTAAAAGAAAGAAACATCTCGTATTACGGCCTTCCACGAAGTAATGCCTTCACATATTGAGATTAGATTCCTTTGTTTCAGAAGAAATATCCTTGGGATTATAGGAACATGTGGTTGATGAAAAAGTTACGACAAAAAGGTACACAGAATTTATGCAAGACTAGCCAAGCATTCGGACTCTAAAGAAAAATAAAAGGTCATTCACAATTTTAGGATGCTATTTTAGATATCAGCCAACGGAGCGAACAGTCATTCTGATTTTCCTCAGTTTAATTCTCAATGGCTCGACACTTTGGGGATGTGCAAGATGAGATGTCTATACACAGTAGCTATTTTCAACACGAAATGGCCAAGTTTAAAAAAAGTCGTAAGAAGAGACGAAAAAATTCCCCCAGCAAACGTTTTGCGTCGCAAGGCGCAGGTCTGATTCAGGAAGCTCTTCTTTCCCCCTTCGGATTTGTGCCCCTCACAATCGGTCCCCTCCTCCCGAGCTGAGTGGTTGCGGGAAAAAGCATATTGACATGTTTTCCCTTTTGGAAAACAACTGCTCTGCACACAGACTATGCGCCGTCGTCGAGGACAAATATTTTCGATCTCGATTCTCCCCGTGGCCTGAAAGCTTCTCGGCAAAGAAGAATTAGTGTCGTCTCGTTAGTTATTAAATGACTCGGCTCTTGTAATATTACCCCATGCGTGACTTCCCTTTCCATGTTCAATTCGGAAATGAGAACTGCGTAATCCCATTATTACCTCTTCATCCTGAAAAATTAAGCCGGTAAAAGAATTTCGCTTTCGTTAGATATCGATTTTTATCATCTGCTAATCGCGACAAATGAACATAATACACATATAGGTTTGTAACATTTTAGTTAAGGACAGATTCTCAATAATATTATGGAAAAAAGTGGAGGTATTAAAATTTCAGATATCCTCTCATCATAAAATGCACCTCTCCTCGGTTAACTTTGTCAAGGCCATTACACACACATTTACGTTATAAGCAGTACTCGATAAATAAAATGAGCAAACGTAGTGATGTGCATGTTTAATCTCTATGGAATCGATACGAGAAATGTCTTATTTGTGGACTGAAGTATCCAAACGTGACCATGATTTCATGCATTAGTTCTTTGAAAGCCAGCAAGAGCAGCACCAACGTAAACAAGGGAAAGTTAAAAACTTAACATGTGCTAATATAACTTTAATTTTCTTTTCTTTGAACTCTTCATTTGACTTACCGCCAATTTAATGAAGAGTTTATGTACTATCTATGTATTCCGTGTAGTATATGTAGTCTATGTCTATCAATGTATTCTGATGAAGAAAAAGTTATTATTATTGCAAACAATGAATAAAAATATCATTTCACATGAAATAAAACGTGTTTTAACGAGTTCCATTGAATAGTTAAAAATATTTAACTGGGATGACCTTATTTTTACATCCGAGATTTTCCCGGTCTTTCACATATTGAAACTGTACCGGAAACATAGAATTTCTTTTGAAATAAGAAGGCGGTTTAAAACTTACTAGTAAAATAGTCCACGAAGCAGTCATAATACGTATCAACGTGTGAAATGTCTTCAAATGATTTCCTGAAAGCATTTTCCAATTGTGCAACGGTAACATTACCCTCATTATCCTAATTTCTCACCGGCAAAAACCTTTCAAAACGCGGTATTTGGCAAAAACCAAAGATCAAAGACGTATGGAAAGTTCATGCAAAAGTTTCCCAGATTCCACAGCGTAGCTACCTTCACAGGAAAGCATCAAAATATGACTTTCTTTGAGGTTTGTGTATTTCCATTACCTATCCGAATCATCAAGGAAAGATTTTGATGTAAATTTTGACAATTTCCATAGAAAATGTTGAGATAAGAAAAAGCTGTGATGCGAAACCAACACCTCCACACAATTGAGATAGCAGTCCTCCCACAGCACCCACCATGATGAAAGACAAAGTATTGGTCACAACTACAATTCATTTTCACCTTTGATCTTAGCATTATCATGCTATCAAGATGGTTTTTAGGGATCTTTAAATGTTCTTCAACTATCCTTCTATACAAAATTCGAAAGAGTGTTGTATTATATTCGTGATTATACCAAAGAGATCTTTTTATCCAAAAACAAGCCCACCAGAATAATTCTCGAATTCAGACCATGTGATACCTCTGTGAATCATCCAAAAACTTTGAATGACGTCAATCGCATTAATATATAAATACTGAAACTTCACACATTCGAAAGAAAAAGAGCTACTTGGAACTTCATTCATAAAACCACGACCATGTCAAAAATGGTACTCATACTCTGATGAGGAATACGTAAGTAAAAAACATATCAATTATAGGTTAGCAAGTCTATCTCAATTATGATGGACTGGTATTACTAACAAAATTTAACCTATTATTTATTGAAGGATCTTTCCATTCCGTTGAGTTATATCTATGATTGGCTAGAACGTTGAAATGACAATTAATTCGTTTGTATGCCCTGTGAAATATTATGAGGTAACGCGTGATGCACAATTAAAAATAGAGGAATAAAAGCGTATGAAATGTCATTATGGATGTACACGTACAAGACATCTTTATTTCCATATTCTGACGAATCCCTACATTTTATTTTCATAAAGTGAGTGAATAACGTTTCATCGGCTGAGTAATGTTGTGTATCTTGAGTATCTATTCACCAATTTTTGTATTTGTACTAAAACAGAACATCCTGGTAATGCTGACAACCTTTCTTTTTCATACTTCATATATTAAATTGAGTGAAATTGAGCGTATTTTTCTCACACCCCGTCTTTGCGAGCATTTTTTAGTTTTAAAATATTTATTCCTTGCTTTTTCCTTAACTTTATTCGCAAACTCTCCCAACTTCCCTCGAGCTATCTCACTTAATATCTTTTTATGGAATACATTAATAATAAATATGGGATGGATCAAAGAAAAGGCGTTCCTATCCCAACGGGAGAGAAGAATGATACTCATTCCTTTGATAAAATACTGCACCTCACTATTGTGCCTAGTCTCATGTATTCTGACATTTCGAAATACCGTACCACAGTGCGGGGGCTAAGTTCACGGGTATTACTATTACTTCCCCTGAGGCCGTATTGAATGAATAGGACGAAGGCAATCTAAGAGATGGATGGTTGTCAGTAATCCGGATTCCCGTAAAAAAAGCGAAGGGATCGCGGAATCGCTGGAAAATCTCCGCGAAAAAAACGCCATTTCAACGATTATCAAAGAGTACAATCACACGCGGAGCTGAAACGTCGAAATTCAACATTTCCATCCCAGTCCCCTTTCCTTGAGTGAAAAGCGGATTCTGAAAATGAATTTCGGCTTATCTGACGAGCTCTCTTCGATCTGCAGAGGAAGCGAATGAAAAGAGAAAAATCCAGCTGAAGATAAGTGGAGCAAGTTTATACGGAATTCCTTGAGCGAAAGAGATATCTTCCTTTAAAAAAAGTTGAAGTAATCTAGCGAATAATTCTGCGCGGTAGAAACTCCGCGAATTCGGAGAGCGGAAATGAATCTCCAGACGCACTTCATCCATCACGAGGAGATTTGCTCGAAGAAAAGAAACGGAAAGTCATTATGACCGCGGAATCCCGACACGCAGATGCGTGGGTGCGAAATGGATGGTAACGTTCCAATTCTACTTAATGGAGTAGATTTATCGACCAAAGTATAACACCTGATTTGGATATCCTCTGAATCCGTTTTTTCCAACTATCGAGCCGCATTCCACTATCGAAACTTACTATTTATCATTATTATTGCATGCGTTACATGTATGGTAAATTATTATTATTTTACAGTTCTTCTGGTATTATACTGTACAACGATATAGTGAAATATACAATTGTAATCACAATACTTCAAGTTTTTCCTTACTGCAGGGCAACTATCAACTAGCTGCACAATACGATATTACAATATATCCACTTTCAAGTGACAAATATACGTTATTACTATAAAATATCTCATAAACTATAGCATTATAATCTCACAATGCAGCTGTCTCCTTGCTTAAAAATACACTAATTTATTCCAAATATAACTTATCAACCTTTATTGAGGGACTCGAGCAGGATTGTCTATTTATTTTATTCGTTGTTCTTTCTATTTTTTAACATTGCTTATTTGCCAATAAATCTTCCAATAGTGACACTGCTGTCCTTCAATAAACTTAGCATTTATAAAATATTAAATTACATTAATCGGTAAAAACGAATTCATTGTATATTGGTTGGACTTCGTTGTCTTGAAGACATGGAAAGTGGGACTTGAGGCCATAAATTTTGGGAAACACTTCTCTTAATGCTTTGGAGTATTTTCAATATTTTAGATGTATTTTAAAATTCGCACTTACTGTTCAGCTCTTGCATTACTCGTAGAAAAGAATGTCTTGGCTTAACGAGTAAACCAATGCCCGCGCCTTTTTAAGGTATTAATCTGATTTTCACGATTTCATTATAACACCCAAAATCAAACACTACAAATAATATTACAGTCCTACCTGGATGGTTACAATATAATTATATTCAATATTCATTTAACTGCTCCTACGCGTTATCTTCTTCTTCTTTTTTCAATTAACATTTTTATATTGTTTGTAGCCTTCGTTGGCCTCAGTGGTGATGCCGTGCTTGATTAGCAATACAATATTGCAAAGAAAGCGGTGGATTATGTAAAAACTAGGATTGCGCCTTAAGTAGGAGAGCGTAGATCACAGATATCAAATGGAGACATATTGTAAGAAATTTTAGCTCCATTCCAATTAAGAATCCCTTCCAAAACTTGAATGATCTTGCGGTTTATTTTCAACACTCAAAGGCAATCTTATCTTTTAATACACCAGGACCCATCTTCCCCTCATTAGGTTTATGTGGTCTAATGCCCCCATTCAATACATTTCCTTTCTTTTCTTGGTAACTTATCCCTCTCTTTATATCATCTGACTTCTTTTACCTTTGCCTTTTTGCTTACATGTTGATTCCAAGTACTTTCTTAAGCGTTTCATCCTCACAATATTTGACCCTCTCACCGCCCCAATGCCTCTGTTTTATGACGGCAATTAAAACCGTTTTTTATCTTCCAAAATCCCTAATCCTTCCTCGTTTCATTTTCTTTCAATCTAAATCATTATTACCAGTCATTATTTCGCATTGATCTTGATATGAGAAAGTAAGTCAAATAATTTAAAGTAGTATGATAAACGTTGTCCGCCAATGTCCAGTTAACTGGAGATGGGTAGTGTTTACAATAGGTCAATAAATGTTCATCCTTCTTTTCATTTTTAAAGTAAGAGGATCTGGCCTCGTTTATTGATCTTTAAATTTCAAAATGGCCTAGCTTAATATGGGTACTAATGCCTTGGCCTACCAGTATAAGTAGGGATAATTTGCTGGAAGACAACGTGTTAAAATATGAAATTATTTTTCCTCTTATTGCTCGAGTAAAAGTATTTACAAAAGCTTAAAATCTATAATCGATTTTAATGTGTCGGAATAGATTTGGTGATAATTGACGACTACTGGAAAACCTACGGTCGATTTATTGATAAGATACGTTTAGAGCACATTTTAAGTGATATTTCGGAGGGTCTACACATAAAAGAGACGAGGTACCCAGCACACATTGTACTATATCTAAATTATTCAGTCCTCAACCATACCATTAAAAATACGACTGGGAACCCTGGCCATCCAAAAGGTATGTTTCTTTCTAAAAATGACTGTTGTGGCGTATATGTTAAACGTTGTCTCTTGCATGAATTTCTGGGGAATTATGACTCATTATCTTGAGTTAAACATTTTAAGTACGCTTCATTTACATTAATCTAATTTTTCTGATTACATTTATTATGCAGCTGAAAAACCTTAATGGTTGGTTAAAAATTATAACCTCTGGGCAAAAATGCTTTAGCTCTTGAAAATGTACATAAAATACGACTTTATTTTACGTCTCGGATATTCGATGTAATTAAGCAAATATATTTTTGTCTTCGTTATCGACGGGCGTACATTTGCTTCAATTAAAACCATTGGATGTAAAAGTTTCCATCCGGGGGAGAGCCCTTCAGCAGAATTTTATATCTCTCGGAGCAAACGCCCTCTAAGCGAAGGATTTGTATGCTCTGAGAGAAATGGACATCGGCAGAATGGGACGAGCAATGGGGGATTATGACTTCTATCCACTTTATTGCAGATTTCCACTCATCCAGATGAAGGCTTTTGGCATCGCCGTGAATTAAAAATCGCTAATTAAGGCCACACGTACGACTATCAGCCATTTTGCAGAAATGCAAATCGTAACTGCTGCTCCGGGAACAATTCCCCTTATTTTCTCATTAAAAGGCAATCGCCAGAATGATTCTGATAACAATGGAATTGTAAGAGGGAAAGCAAAGGCGTACATGCCTAAACTCAGATCGATGCTGTTATCGTCGATTAGTAACCACGGGAGTACCAAGGATGAAATAGCTACACGTGTTTCATCAAGACAAACATTCATAAAATTTTATTTGTTGTCGTATAGTGGAGGCAAGATAGTAGTCGCGGCTGCTAGTAAATTCTCTTAATAATATTCTCTTTGAATAGTTAGATGAGGACCCTAAAGCCTTTTCGCCAAACGTGCGTGAGGTCAAAGATAAAGAACAAATGGTAGGTTAGTCAGTAGGGTAAAAGATAATAGCGGGAATATAATTTACGATGTCAAAGGTTAAGCAAACATATTGAATGATTTTTTTCGTATTGTATTTATGTCCAATAATACATTAGGTATGAATAAATTCCTCTCGGGTTCCCAGCCGGGTTAAGTTGGTGTATTCCACCGACGTTTCGGCCACAGACTCAGCAGCCATCTTCAGGGTGTCGAAGTTCGGTTTCGGTCGTCCTTATATACCTCAGCCGTGGATATTTGATAGTCTACACGATTTTTAGCAGTAATAATGGATACCTGTTTATCTTTCAGATGTATTCGTATACACATTGTCGTAAGCTTTCAGTTTACAATATCATCTTAAAAATTACATACTATGACCATACCATAATACTTTTCGTTGAAAGACCATGGTGATATTCTCAAGACATATCTTTGCTACAAATAAGTGGAAATCATCGATTAAAAAGCTATTTTAAAAAGGGTTTCTCATAGGATGGCAGTAGCAAACCGTGTGAGTAACGACGTAACTGAGATTTGTACGGGAAACGAAGGAACTTAGCTTACTTGGACAGGCAGATTACAAANCATTCCAGGTGAGTCCTGACCAATGCAACGGACTTTTTCTTTGCCTGGAGTATGCGTGTAGCGTATGGGATCCTTCAGAAAAGTGTTGTATCTGAGAATTAGAAAAAGTAAAGCGAAAGGCGATACGTTTTGTAGAAATCTGTTACGAAAAATCAGCCAGCGTTATTCAATTGCTTCAGGACGCAGGATGGGAATCACTAGAATCCCTAGAATATTTAAAAAATAGGTCAAATTTATTAAATAAGTTCAGAGAAAGTACTTTTGCAGAAGATGTAGCCGATACTATGCGCTCTCCGTTACATACATTACATACGCCGTTACATACGTTAGTTACATACGCCGTTCTGATTCTGGGAAGAAAATTAGAGAGAAAGAACGAATCGATTCAAAAATCCATTTATTCCGCGAACGATACCCGAAAGTAATCGATTAGGAAAGTAGAGTCATGGTGCATGCACCCCCTGCCACACGCCGAAAGGCCAAGGGTATATGTGGACGTAGATGTCTCCTTACTTTCTTCTTTTCTGCTTGATGCGTCAATACTTCAATTAACAATGAGGTACACGGCTGTTGTAGATAAGATATGTAATAAATTGCACTCCTTGTCCGTATGCAGCCGGACAATTGGGGGACATTCACTAGACAAGAAATATCCACGCCACAAGAATACGTTGGGCTACATAGGGCTTAGGAGTACAGTTTCTTACATATCTTGCCAATTATTGCAATAAGCTAAAAGAAACAACGATTCCAGGTTAATTATTATTAATTCCGAACCATACCAAGGTAGAATTTCTGAGGAAGTATTAGAAGGAGCTAATGGGATCCTCTGAGAGTGAAAGCTTGGATATCTCTATTGGAGTATAATTTTTGTGAATATGTTATCCTGAAGTATATGCAACCAGAAGTAAGAGAGTGCAATGTGTGTAGTCTGCGTTCAAGGCGGATTGTGTGATTAGCATTCTATTGGTCAGAGTTGCAAATTTATTTTACACCACTAGATGCAACCTATAGGGTAATTATATTTCTCTAAATTCATGTCATCTTTACACTTCCCTACTACTTAACTTACTGATACCTCTTTGCCTTTTTCTTGGGGAGAAACTAATGCCGTATTTAATAATGATTTTAGTACTACATAGGGAGTAATACTAAATCGATGTTCTACCTTTCTGGAATTATTGATGCCTTTATTAGACTTTGTACGGCCTAATTCAGGTGCCTTTCTAGATTTAAAAAGATCCAAGCGGGGTTATTACACTATCCACCTTAGAAGTTTTTGTATGGACAGTATTTTGACATTCGGTGATGTTTTTGAAAGAAGATAAATAAGTGCTATACGAAATAGTTCACCTCATGCATAACATCAACGCACGTCTCCAGGGGCTACGATTTGCCATCTCGATGAATTATAGAGAAAGGTAAAAAGGGGAAAAGGGTCATCTGCATACCACTCGAACACGGAAATCAGCAATATCAGGAGGTAAAATAAATAACACAAGTGGGCAGTCCTTGGCAGTCATTTCCTTTTTCCAGAGAAGAAAAAAAGACATCAATGAACGCTTTTCCAACATTTCGGTGGCGTGAGCAACGCGAATGCCGCAACAGACAAACAAATAGCACACGGAGGGGAGCTTTCCAAATTAATGAACGAACACCACGAACAACTCGACACAGGGATTGGTAAAGCAAGGATTTCAGCAGCCAAAGAGCAACATCCATGCGGGCGTGTTTCGGCAAAATCCCGGTGGAGATTCACCAAAAGTCTTGCCAAAGGATTGTTCACTCCCTTTCGATTTAAATGGCCATTCCCTTTAACACCTCAATAATGCTACTACAACCTGTGTGCTATTCACACACCCGTTACTATGGGTGTTTTCAACTTGGAGAGTTATTCGTACTTCAAATGATAGAAAAAGGATGACTACGATATTGAAAAACATCCTAAGGGTAGCAATGCGACAACGTGGAAGTGTGCCATAATTCAAATACAAAATAAACACTTCTTAGATCCGTAGAGAATACGCGAAGTACGAATTCCAAATATAAAATATTCAAGGGCAAAATGTAGGAGATTAAGTAAACAGAGATATGACAAATTTAATGTAAACAAAGGTTCTTTGAACACTTGTGAGTCGTATTTTCATGTACCAATCGAAAAACGAGAAGAATCTGTAGATAAAGGGAAGCTTGTTTGCTCTTTGCACCTTTGTTTGCTTAATTTATTAGAACTTCGCCATGAGTTACTGCCAAGTTATAAAGATTATAGCGCCATGTTCATTTTTCAGCTGACCAAAGCGAGTAGAGGATTTCGACACTCTAAAGAAGTCAGTCGGGCAGAAAAGAGATCCGTTGATAAACGAGACACAGATGCCAATACATTTAGTATACTGCTCGATCCATCCCAAAATGCTGTTATGAAAGCATTGAGAGTCAAAATAAATAATACAGTTTTAAGTTCAGTAAATTATTTTGGGCTGTTTAATATCTGAGTCAAACATTTGATGTTAACAAGAAGGGTTTCCAGAGATCAGTTATCTTTATACGATATTTCATGCAAAACTGATATGAAGGATAGCTTTACAGGTAAAAACTCTCTGGATACTTATGGACTCCCGGATAGCCAAATGGGCAACGCGTTCAACTTCGGTGACAGCGGACTCGGGATCTATTCCCAATGGGATCCTACGAGCGAAATGGCCTAATTTGTCGAAGCACTTTTAACAATACTACTGCTACCTTGGATATTTCTGGTGTTGAGGGAAAAAAACTTCCAATAAAGTAATTGTCGAAAAAATGGTGACAAGATTGCTAAATTGGCAGCTACGATGCATGAGGTCTTTTTTAAAGCTTTCAAATTATTCCTTTCATCCCAAATTCTCGAGGCATTAATTTTTCATCCCTTTTTACGAGGAAATGAGATATACAGAAGCGATATCGTCACATTTTAAAAACAAGCCCAAAGGGCGTGCTTCAAAGATGTAGTGAGCAAGAGTCATCTGAATGATACACTTGGGAATCATTTTCATTCGGTCTGCCCACGGCCGAGCAGAACCATTGCATTTGAACCAGAATTGTACCACTGCCTCTAAGATAATGGCGATAACCTAATTTCCCAAAAGAAGAGGGGCTAATGATTAACGACTGTGATGTCGTTTCCTGCCTTTCGTAACACACGTTTTTATCCATGGATAAAATTGCCAATTCTTGGTCTAGCCAGGCCGGGGCGGGATGGGAGAGGGGGGGTAATTTTCTCATAGTAAGGCGGTGTGTACCATTTGGCCGCAAAATAAACTATAAGAGTGCTAATGAAACCACTAGCCAGCACTTGCAGGACGTATTATACACACTCAAATAACTCATCCTCGCAATTGCGAAAGGAATACATATAATTTGACTAAGACGACCTAAAATGCAACTGGCTAATTGAATGTAAAATTCAGCTTTGGATTACTATGGCCTTCCACGAAGTAACACTTTCGCATATTAACGAAAATACATGTTTTACTGTGATTTACTTGATGTGATAGAAAATACTGGGAAACAAAATTATTCAAATAAGTGCAATTGGTTCAGAATGCGAGTAAAAGGCCGCAGGTTCCCAACCCTTGTTTTAATCAAAATTTTGTATTCCAATGTTTACTTTCGACTCTATTTATATTCAATCCCTCCCAGATTTGTTTACCTTTGAGAGAAACTATTTACATGTAGACAATTTTCAAAAGCAGTTTTCTTCTGAGACAGTAATGATGACAAAGGAGAGTATCCGATCAAAGGCTCTAATTTGAATAAATCCGGGCGTCTTCTACTCCATTGGTTCTTCCACTATCTCATGGAAACACGCTCTTCATGCCTCAAACCCCTTCATGCTCACCAGCAAACCCTTTTTCACTTTTTTCGTCTGGCGTCACAGCACACACTGTCGCCCACAAAAGCTATAAATAACTGGCAAACGAGCGTCTCGTACATGCTTCACTAAAGCGTACATTTTCAGCTTCCTCAAGGGATGAATAGTTTATCCTGAATGTGAAAGTACCTTAATTAAATTCGCTAGTTAATTGGTATCAAACTGCGGTCAATTTTAGGAGATAAAAAGAGAAGCGTCGATAAACTTTCTGTTTAAAAGCATGTTCATCATTACTTTCTCAAACACTACTATTAAGTTTTATACTGAAAACAAGAAACAAGAAGCTGCTTGCATGTATTAGAATTTAGCACTAAATAAATTCAGTTATATAAATTTTAAAGTAGTTAATGTAAATTTAACTCCGTCCATTGAAATATCCGTTTAAATAAACAATAGGAACCCGATTAGCCTAAGGAAACTATATAACGAAAATATCGGTCAGCAATTTAATAATATAAAGGGATACATAAATATTTTTCTCGAGTCAATAAATACGGGATCTACTATTATTTGAAAACTTGAATGTGCTTTTATTCAACTTCACAATGTTCACGTCACATAAACCAGTATATCAAGTCAATTTTCCTCAAGAGGTTTAGGAGAATCAACTACAGAGATGATTGATTCACATATTTTATAACAATTATCAAATAAATAGATAATAAATGTTCACTTTAATTTCCAATAAAAACTAAATAATAGAAATAAAAGGAAAAGGTTAAGGAAATATAAGGAAAGTGATAACTTAACTTTGCACGTTAAGCCGTGCACCTGGGATTATTCCTCAAGAAAAACGGACGCAGAAACAGTCTGCCAGAAGCAGTACTTGAACCTGGATCTTCCACTTGCCTAGCGGTTGCTCCATCCAACTAAGCTATCTTGCCAAAAACGGCGTGTCAATACGACTTAATTATACATATCATCTGCCAGGAAAGTTTATACTGGTTCGAGTCCTGGTAGTGTCTGACTTAACTTCAGATTTTTTTGTTTTGTGACTGCTTTATCTTGGGAATCGAAATAGCACGTTCTTTACCCTTTCTTTTATTAACAAGGAACCATTTATGAATTCCTTTTCATTAAAGTCTTTAGGGTTTTAATTTGTATTTTTTCTTGTTATTTAGTTAATTTAGGTGTAAAAGATCAAAAAAGGGTTGTTTTAAAATTATCCCTCTCCGAGGATATTTGCATACATTTAGCATTTTCCTCCAGTTTCCATATTTTATATCCATTAAGAAACGCAATACGTCTCAATTATTCTCATAAACAAAATTACGTATTTATTTCGCTCTCTTTTATACCCGCGACTCATATCGAAGATATGAAAATAAAATGCGAGTCATTTTGTCAGCGTCCGCCACTTAAGGGACGGAGAATTCCTAAACGTCGAGAAACCTTTTACGTCCGCTTTTCCGCTTACTAAGTGAGCTATATCTTCTTTACCTTTTGCCTTCGCTCAAGAAAATATTTTAGTAGAATACATGCTACTTGAATGCATCTGTTACTGGCACAGTTTTTACAGACAAGAGCCTCTGATAGCAGCGTTTTTTTCAAAATCTTCAGCTAAGTACTCTCCTTAGAATGTTTCCTCCTTCTCTCAGAAAGAAGTGTATCCATTAGATGCCATCAACGTGGCATCCAGCTTCTCGTAATTGAAAGTTTACTCGAACATAGCTCCGTTGCAGCGTAATCCTTTCCATTCCCTAAGTCTTCAAACGCAAATATCAAAACACCACAAAGCATGTTTGTTATTATAATCCCAGTACCATTTAGAAAGCAAACTAACAAAGAGATACTTTACAGACTGATTTTTCACAGAAAGGTTTTTTAATGAACCAAATATAAACAAGTTTCACCAGACAGCCGGAAATGATTAGTTATTAAAGCAGTCCGTTTGCCCGAGAGGCAAAAGAAATTTTGTGATTATGATGCACTTATATCTATCAATTTATAGTCATAACCCCATATTCAATAACCTTCAGCACAGACAAAAAAATATAGTTATACACATAATAATCTTGATACCAACGTATTAAACCAAAGAATAGCAAGAAAACGACGACCGAAGTTTCCACGATAAATATCTGCGGGGCTGATTCCATCCATTATGGATTACTAGACTGATTAATTAAGGAGTATTGGCTAAATGAGGCATTAGGTATTGTCCATACCACAGCATTTTTATAATATCACAGCCATGAACATGACTGAGTAAGAAGAAAATTAAAGTTGTAAAATCCTGTATCAAAAAAGAAACGCTGCGGATACTCGGTTCAAAAACTCATTTTCCTCCCTTCTCATAATACTTTGTTTCCAAGGGAGATTAACCTACTTTTAGTATTTAATAAACAGAAAAAACAGTGCAAATATAGAAGTAAAATTTCATTTCCTTATTATTCTGCTCTGTCAGTGCAGCCGTTAAGGTGAAAAGGGAAGCTGTAGTTTCCAATTTTCGGAATTTATTTCCAGTTTATGAGCAAGCAAACAGCTCTACGTTGATGCAGTTCTGTTAAAATATTTGTTAAGCTATTCTTAATTGACCTAAATTTGCATAATACATTTTCTTGCGACCAAATTACAATAAGTCCTCGAGGATAATTTTAGTTTATCGTAACACAGCGAAATATTTTGGTGGCATACGGAAAATCTCCTAATCGGTTGAATACTGGCCGATGGTGACTAACATATTTATTGAGATTGAGATTTGGGATAACCAATGTGAATACTGGAGTATTCATTACAAAGACTGGGTAAAGTAAAGCTTTAATTCGTCTTAAAAGCTGGCATTCACGGTAAGAGCAATGCTTAACATACATCTATTTAGTACAGAAAAAAACTGGATATTAAGTCAAATGTGTTCATAAGGAATATAGCTCAAGTCATTCCAATCATAACATGGGATTATCTTATATTATTGATTCAGTAAATATTACGTATTTACTGAATGATTGTCCTGATTTTTTTTCCGAAAAGAGTCCGCCACCCTAACAATGGACGAGGACTCCAATGTTCCAACTTTTAAATGTTGGCACCCCTGTTGGAATGATGGGAGTTTGAAAGCCTCCCTTTCACGAAAACAAGATGGCTCTGGCCGCAAGTCGCCATGCACGGTCAGCGAGGACGAAGCAGAAGGAAAATCGCTCACGGAGCGTTGTTTCTTGGGGACGCATGAATAATCCTCAATTTCTCCGGCGGAGGAAGTTCAGTGCGTCGATAACTTCCCGACACATTTTTCGAGTGGCGTGTGCGTGACCAGCGGCGGTGATTAATGGTCCGCAGGGGATAAAATCATCGGGAAAAGGGGGCCATTGTTTTCCAAGGAAAGTGGAATATCATGCGAAGGGAAGAAAACTATGGCCGCCACGAAAGGGAGCGAATATCAATCACGTCCCTCGAGATGGATAAACAAAAGCCTTTCGCATTAATCACGATTTCACGGCGATTGTCCCTAACAGACGATCTCCCTTATAAATAGGTCCATCCTGCTGAAATAGGCCGCAGCCAATCCCTTTACAGATTTTATATCAAGGAAAACGGTGGTGACGGTGGAAGTATTTGCCAGAAATTCCTCAGCGCATTGTCTCTCGGAAGGACTGAAGAGTCAAAAAAATAACTTCTCTAATGCATTTGAGTGTCCAATTCAGACGAGACAGTTGTCTATCTTCGCCATTCCCTCCATTTATCCCAATAAAGTCCTAAAAGAGGGAGACTGTGGGAATATAGATATAAATGGTACACCCACACCCTATAGTTCCCTGTAGAATGGGTACTGATTGAAAGCGACTGATACGATATGAAAATTCGCGGAGGAATGAATAACGCGGGGTCTAAAAATAAGTCAGCTGATATGGGGGAATTATTCCGAGGAATAAATGGCAAGAAAGGATACGCAGAATATTTATTGAGTTTAGGTCGAAGCAGATTACGAGGGAAACCGAAAAACCGATACGAATATCGATTGCTTTCGCATGAGCTTGAAAAAAGGACCTCTTAGTGTTTCAGATTTTATTACGATCTATAGAATGTTTACGGAACAAAAAGTATTTAAAAGACAATATTTTTAGCTCTATTTTCAGGAGAAGGCATGTTTTAGGTATTGTAGTAAAGATTATATTGCAGGTGTGGTGTTAAGAATATAACCAGTGGCATTATATTATATGGAATGGAAAGCTTTACCTGGAAAACTCATTCTAATGCCGAAATATGTTAAAATTTTCCAAAAGAAGCTTCAAAGTTTTAAAATCTAATTCTTTATAAATATATAAAAAAGAATCTAATTTTTTATATACATATAATTATATCAATTTTAATCACTCATACTATCATAAGTAAATGAATATATTTGCAGAACTTTTATGTATAATGTATAATTTTATGAATCAACAATTTCAATTTGATTGTAACTGTGCTCAGTGTAGGTGTTTGTTTACAATTAGACCGGAAAAATGTGTACTGTCCACGAGATGTTTTTGAGGGGTTTCCCTCCCGTCTTAGGGCAAATGCCAGACAGATTTTATTATTATTTTTCTTACGTCTCCTCGACCGTTGCCACCTGGTACAACGACTAAATAGCATCGAATTATTGAATAAATAAATCCTTAGTAGTTTTAGTGAATGACAGAAATCTTTATTTTCGCGAAACTCGATTGTTCCTTCGTGTTACCGTATTTTTACCACCACGCTAACAGTAGTTGAATGACATCAATATAAAATTTACGTTACACCGCATTTTGAACGACAGCTTCTGTAAGTAACGAAATGTTCACAAATGTTTCTACAGATATAAACGAGTTCTTATTAAATGTAATGAAACGAAGGGTTACTTAAATAAAGTTTAATGGAAAAACAAACTTTATACGTACCTCTATCTATAAAGAAAAAGAAAATGACTAGGAATTTCATATCAAAATAACCTGGAAACTGTTTTGCAACTTCATTTCCAATCTGGGAAAGGTGATTTTCAGAGTCGATTTCAAGAATGAAACTCATCGCTGTCAGATGTAATCTTCGCGATGAGATTCCGACGAGCCGAAATCATCTTCTACGAAAACTCTTCTGACCTTTTATTGTATTCTCTTCCAATCTCCTTTATTTCTCTCATTCCATCAAACATATCACGCTCTCAAAATGTTTTCCGGACTTATTTTTTATATATTTGCCGACAAAACTACCAAACTGCACGGTCAAAGTGCGATGTATGTACATATTTATACCAGACTAATTTTTCGTCACATACAAAAGATTCACCTACTATACTACGAGACGACTATATGAAAAGCGTCATGATTACTTGAGAGGCAGAACTTTTTTTTGGAGGCAATCAGCAGTTTAAATGCAGTTTTTAAGAGACTAATCTTGTCCGCTGAGTACCGACCCTTCACATTCTACTTTCTGTGCTATGAAACTTCCATATATCTAGTAATGAAAACATATAAAAATATAATGTGCACAGGTATTAAATGGCTTTGCTTGGAACAACATACCCTTATTTATTAAAGTACAACATTACTTTCCACAAGGAACGTTATCCAGTGCTATATTGAACATAATTCCCATCTTGGATCAAATTTTTTTAAGAAACATGACACAGTTAATTGCGTAATTCTCACTGACTTCGTAAATATCAACGTTAGTTAGGTTAGTAGGAAAAAGTTGTCCATTTTACGTTCCAGCAAGTCTAAAGCATCATTAAGAACACTAGAACATTATCCCCACAATACCTAAAAGAGCGAATAGGGACTCAGCAAACATAAGAACGTTGATATTTTCAATGATGGGATTAATTCCTTAAATTGAACTTTTATAGAATGAGCCGGTGTAATTTTTTGAGATTCTTTATTTCTTTTCCGTAAGTTTACCCACTACATTTAATTATATTTCTATAGTTTTTACTCCAAAATTTTGACTTTTGAAGACGATTGATACTTACAATCATGTTAATACAACTTAGTAAAGCTAAGCTGTTTCCTCCAAATACAAAACGTACACAGGAAAATTATATTTAAGGATCAACTAACAAGCCAGTAACTAGAACTGCTCCCCAATTTCTTTCACCCTTTCTTGTAACTCTTTAATGTATTTCTCTTCACTATATGATAGATTTAGTTAGATTGTGTCGCTGTTTGTACGTAGGTCATTGTTCTATAGCGAATGTTTCCCCAAGGAGGAGGAAAACAGTTATCTTATTCACGCATAGCTGGCCAAGGTACGAATATGCCTATCACAAAATCGAGGTTTTCTATGTTCAAACGTCGTGACAGTGCAATTTGGACGAGAGATAAATTGTGACTTCCATCATTGTCGAGTTAGCGAAAAAGTGACTTCATCAGCAAGATATATTATCGCAGATCTAATGTGATTCATGGACCTCCCACGAAAGTATAAGTCTCGGCAAAAAAGAGTAGGTAGATAAAGAGAAAGTACCTATGCTAGAATATCGTTTATAAATATCTATACTGTGATTGCTATAGTAACCATCGAATCTTAATATAAAGAGTGTAGAGATTTTATATAAGTATGTTATCGTAAGTGATGGTCTAAAAATAAATAGCTACACTATTTAAACTTCGTAAATCACTAAGTGTTGTTACGTGGAAGAACATGTTCAACTTTTTTTCGCCTTATGCTATTAAATTCGACTTTAACTGTCTTATATCTTTTCCACGAGGACCCTTAGAAATCGATTATCATCAAACAGTATATCTTGTCATTAATAAAATTATTATTTGTAAATTTGTAAGCTTCAAACGTTTACCATAAGAAGGGTAATTCTTAAAAAAAATGTTGTTAAAGAATAAGGGAAAAAACACCTTATCATACCTTAACCACAATATTTTCTTATTAAGTCATCATCACCTAAAGGCTCGAAACCATGGTAATGTGATAAAATATTGCTGTAAAAGTATACCTGTTCTTTTTCCTTATTCTTTATAAAGGACACCTACCTCAATGTCGACGCCAAATTAGTAGATTCCAGAATTTTTGTTCATATGATAAAATGTATAATGCGGCAAGAAACGTCGGTAGATGCACACAAATCGAAATATTTCAAATTAAATACTTAATATTTCATTCTACTATAGTGGCATCCCTCGAGATAAGGCTATCAAGAAAGAGTTACGGCATTTTTACTTTCCATCTTCATAAGAAGAAAACTGACCGAACGTTGCGACACTTGCGGCTTAGCCAGCGAGAGTGAAATAATAGCAATCTCTCATAATCCTCCCGAGCGGCCAAGATGTTGCAAACGCCAGGAACGATTATTAAAGGAGAACAATATGAATGGCCATTTTTTCTCCTTGCTGAAAACTGTTATTGGTTCATTATTGTACCCAAAATTGCTGTAAGAGAGAAAATATCACACCTCATTTCTCACCGTCTTCTTTTGTCAGTCTCTGGGAATTCAAAATTGGAATGTGGCAAGTCTGACACAAAGATTCCATTACTAAGCTTCAGGCAATGCATCATGATTTATTTAGGCTGTACATTTTGCATAAAGAATGTCCATTCTAAAAATAAGTATAATCTATACATTTGTATTCTATAAATTCATCTATAAATAAATAAATATAATAAAATAAGTTCGATAAAAAATCCATATTCTATCCAGTTTCTCGAGAGATTTCGATAAAAATGTTCGTTGAATTAAGCATTCTTTAAATAGATTTGACGAAATATTCATACAAAATGTTTACCTATGTGTTTAAAAATATGTAACCGTTGATTTTCATGAATAAAACAATTAACTGTTTGTATCATGTTTAACATTTGACAAGGAAAATTGGAATTGTATTTTTTCCGCAAATTTAAATGAAAAAAACTGTTTCGACTTATGTCAAACCTCTTCTGAAGCTATTAATTCCGCACACAAGGATGTTGAAAGGAGTACGTCTAGCCTCACCACCATTTGAAGAACTCGTATCAATCGATTAAAATCGAACTAATCAATTAAAAAGCCATTCGGATCAGTGACGTCCATTAAAGTAAGCCATCGAATAAAAATACAACTGGAAACAGAAAAAAAATCATTTCCTCTTAAGTGAAAACAGAACCTGAACCAAAAATAAAAACCCTGAAGCCTGAACTGAAACCGGAAATGGTTATTTATTCTCTTCCAAATCTCGGTTCTCATTCTACCTTTGTATAACAGTAGTTATTCCGGATTTATAAATGAGCAGCGTGCTCATCTTTGGTGGAAATAGTCCTGGGTTTGATTCCCGGTGAGAGCTTATATGTGCGACATGACCTCAACTGCTGAAGCACTTATTTAGTAGTAGTTATATTTATTATTAATAAATAATTGTAGTATATAGTAGTAGTAGTTATATTTATTATTGTAGGGCTCCCGGATAGCCAAGTGGGTTGCGCGTTGACCTATGGTGGAAACAGTCCCGAGTTCGACTCCCGGTGGGGCCCTTAACGTGCGAAACAAGTCTCTTATTCCATCTGACATATCGGAGCACTTTTAACAGCACTACTAACAATTTTCCGAAAAAATGTAACAGAAGCTTGCAATTAACATAATAATATTAAAAGTTGTCTCCTTTACGTCGTAATAGTTAAAGGTGTTCCTTTATTTATTTATTTATCACTAATGAAAATATAACCTAGCCCAAATTTTAGCATATTTTAAATCACGTAACATTTTAGCTATATATTACTCCCTTTAAATGCACTGGTATTACTAATCATACGCTCCTATTTAGAATTGTAATGTCTAAAACGTAGAGGTTCATCAAAGAAGGAATAACTTAAATCAGTAAATGGTGCTAAATGACCAAAGTCGTCGATGCACCTTAAATTAAACACACAAACACAGCATTAATGTTTTAAAATCTGTCCGTATACATCGATTGGTTCTTTAACATCATTAATTTATTATTAACTTATGATATACGTTAATTACACAATGAAATCTGTACATATCAATTATAAATTTTAATTCTCGTGAAGAAAAAGCGGTTGCAATCGGTTTTAAGGTGGCTTCAAGAGCGAAATCGCTAGTGAATAAAAACGTGGCGTCTTTATTGATTAAAAGGAAAAATAATTACCATTTTATACTCAGCTTTCAACGAGTATTTAGGCCATTTATCTCTTCATGCAATCTGCCTCCTCGATTTCAAACACATAAAATTCTTTTCATATCCCGGAGCTGAAAGGTTTCTCGGAAAAATCTACGTTAAATAACTTTATAGTCGGCCAAAACCGAATGGCTTGTTTGACGATCCATTTGCAAATGATGCAAAGGGTTTCCTCAGGACGGGCGACCTCCTGTTTGTCCTCTGCTCCTTCACCCGATTCAACGCATTTTCGACGGCTTTTTCCATATTCCTCCTCTAATTGTCTCTTCTTTTCCCCTCTCGACTCTTCCTAAGCCCCTCCCCTACTTGTCATTCTGATTAATGACGCTTCTTACGCCAACTTCGCGTCATTACCATGTTATGGCCTTACACGCTTTCAGAGAAAAATCTTCCTTTTTTCGGATCCTTTCTCTACTTGAGGAATTTTCCCAAGAAAGCATTTTTCAATCTCGTTTGCCTGAAACATTTCAGCCACTCGATTCTTATTCCGCCGTAACTCTTTCGGACATTAATCTGCTTTGAGCGACTTTTTTCGACTCGTAACAGACTTAGCGAAAGGATTAGTGCAGCGCGCTTTAGATCGAAATATTTTGATGGGACGAAAGTTGGGGGCTGAAATTGTCTGAAGTGGGTCGCGCAAATTATCTCGAAAAATTGATGATTCGACCTTTTTTGAGGCTTTGCGTTGGTCTCTTTCGTAATTTTCCCTGCAGAGAATCCACGTAGAAGGCTTACGAATTCACTTTCGCAGTAATTGGAACGCATTACGGCTAAGCGCCTCTAAGGTTCCTTCATTTTGCGAGAGTTCGTATATTTTCGTTAATAAATGGGGAGTTGGGAAAGAGTTCTTCGCATTTCCGCGAGAAATTTCTAATTTTGCGAAAGAGTTCGTCAACGAACGGACGTCCTCGGCCGTTTTATAAAAATAAATACGGTTTATTAAAAATTCATTGGTGGCACTTCCTTGAGCGCCGTTTGATAAAATATCTGAAAAAGTGAAAGTTTTAAACTAATAACAAAGAGGCATTTATAATAAGTGAATTTGCAAATCAATGAAATTAAAAGAAGGAAGGACAAGTTGGGTGTGCCGATTTCGTCAAATAATAAAAACTTCTCTCGTAATTGGATGAACGATTTTATTAAAATCTTAGCCAATTTAGCATGAGTATGGAATGCATACATTTTCAAAAGAACGTCTTTTCAACAATTTTGTCAATCTAAAACACCAAAATTCTTATTCTCTACTCCAATGCATTCATCATTCTGTTCAGCGATTTATCGATTCAACTAATTCAGCTTACATCTAATGTAATAAAATCTGAAGAGTGTAATTTATTCCTTGACAAAAAATGACAATGAAAAAGTATACAGAAAACAATTTATTGACAATTGTTTCCATGATATCCTTATTCAAAATAGTTACTGAAAACCTAACTCCAATTTGTGCAGAAAGTTATCTCGGGTTATCTGCCGGCAGATAACCCGAGAAAAGTTTCTCCACTCAATACGCCGGGAAAGATCAATGTATTTCTCATTATAATTTATTTATATGTTAATTTTAACCAACACGGTTAATCAGCTGTAGTTCCAACAATGAAGTTCTTCTAGGAACGCTAATTATAAGGTCCTTACGGTCTTCACTAAGCAAGATTGAGACTAAAAAGTCTCTTATTCCATCTGACATATCGGAGCACTTTTAACAGCACTACTAACAATTTTCCGAAAAAATGTAACAGAAGCTTGCAATTAACATAATAATATTAAAAGTTGTCTCCTTTACGTCGTAATAGTTAAAGGTGTTCCTTTATTTATTTATTTATCACTAATGAAAATATAACCTAGCCCAAATTTTAGCATATTTTAAATCACGTAACATTTTAGCTATATATTACTCCCTTTAAATGCACTGGTATTACTAATCATACGCTCCTATTTAGAATTGTAATGTCTAAAACGTAGAGGTTCATCAAAGAAGGAATAACTTAAATCAGTAAATGGTGCTAAATGACCAAAGTCGTCGATGCACCTTAAATTAAACACACAAACACAGCATTAATGTTTTAAAATCTGTCCGTATACATCGATTGGTTCTTTAACATCATGAATTTATTATTAACTTATGATATACGTTAATTACACAATGAAATCTGTACATATCAATTATAAATTTTAATTCTCGTGAAGAAAAAGCGGTTGCAATCGGTTTTAAGGTGGCTTCAAGAGCGAAATCGNCAGTACTATAGCATAAATTTAAGTCAATCCAAAAATTATATAAAATGATACCAACTGTTGTATACTTTCCAATAGTTCGCATTTAATGAGACAATGCAAAACAAAACACGAAGAACAAAACTAGTATGTCCAAGCGTAACTTTGTAGAACTCAACACACACATAAAAGAAAGAAAGAAATACTTAGTAATTTCCACAGGTTTCTTTGTCTACTCATAGACGAAACTAGTCGAATAAAATCCTGCTATGGAAATCAATAAGTATTCTTTCTTTCGATATGAGATCGCGAAGAAATTAGCATTTCAACAAACACTTCCGAAAATTAAATCGTTACAACCTACGAGAATTACTAGTAGTCGTAATAACGTTAAAAGAGCTTCGACAGCTTAGGTCAATCCGCACGAGGACTCCAACCGGGAATCGAGCCCGGGACCGCTTCCACCGCAGTCGCAAGCGTTGCCCGCTTGGATATCCGGGAGTCCCAGACAAATTTGTTTACTTTACTTAAATGTATCTTCATATTGTGTTCATATATGCTGAGTTCTCATTTATATTGAAGGTATTTACACATAATCTGCAACTACCAACGAATGAAACTTAAATAAATTACACAACGAAAATGAAGGTAAACTGCGAAATTTCATTATCCCACCAATTTTATTTTCTGGTATAAAAAGAACTACCGTATTCAGCGGATTATGAGATAAACTTGTTCGCGGTTTCACTTTCTCAGAAATTGCCGCTGGACTTAAAATTAGTGTGAAAAATATTAGATTTGATATCACAACAAAAGATGTAAACGTTTCGAAAAATAATAGGACTGTTTCATTAAAATTAACCAAAAATAAGTAAATTTACTGCAAAGGAAGGGAAAGACTAAAAAACTAATTTAAATATCATTCAAATGCTCACGAAATGAAAAGTATTTATGATCGGGCAGTACTAATTTCTTAAAACCTGGCCCAGTATTTTCTTCGATGCATGGTCGTTCACGCAAGAGAATTTTTTTAACTATCGGAACTTTTGTGGATTAGACTCAATACGTAAAAAGTCCGAAGTGAGTGAAAATGTTTCTTCTCGCAGGTCTATTTAGCGGCCCGTGCAAAACAATCTGCTTCATTAGGAAAATTGCTACTCATTGCCAGGGTTTTCATGAAAATTCAGGAACAAGAGCGTCCCCATGAAAACGGTCCTTAAAAGCGTATGGAAGGCGAACAAAGCCAAGATCGATTATGTCAAAATTTTCCGCCAACGGAAAGAGTAATTCAAGTTTTCGGCTCGTCCTTAACAAGAGGGTCTTAACGAATCATCAGATGAAATCATTAAAACGGTCTCCTAAAGACGTGCTCCTGGATGACGCGAGGAAGAAACGAGAATGAAAAAGTCGGGCCCAAATCTTCCAATTACTAGATGGGTGCGTTAACCTTTTAAACGATTACAGCATCCGCTCAGAAGGGAAAATCTCGGTTTGAGAGTTTAAGTCACCTCTAGCATTGTTTATTCCGTTCATACTATTCGTTTACAACAGTTACTTTCTATCTTTTCTATACCTCTCCTTCTGGTTAATTTAAGCAAAATATTTGGAGGTAGGTTTTTTATCGTTGAATTGGATCACCCATATCATTGGATGTTACAAAGTCCACGGTAACGATTTTTCTTTCAAAAGGAAAGGGAAAATCAACAGAATTCATGAATTGGCTATTCTTTCATTCTATGAATGTGGTATTATTGCATACGTTTACAACGGCGGAGATTCCTTTTTACTTCCGTGAATTCACATTTAAAACACGCCACGAAAACGTGGGAAATACTTTTACCACCAAACCTATTTGACCTAAATAACATTTATAGGGCTGATGTGAATATGATCATGTGTATAAATATTTACATTAAAATTCGTTTTATAACAAAAGCTTCTAAAATTACCACAGAAATGTCACCATTATTCACATCATTCCATTACATATTTCACCCTAATTCGGTTCACTCCAATCCCTCCACCTTTCCCCGATTAATGACCGCATACTTTATCCACTCTAAACCTACCCCATTTCAGATAATCTATTTCAGCATTTTCCTACTCCAGACCTTAGCTATTGCATGCCTCGTCCAATCCGTCCAGGGCCTCATACACTTGAGTCCGGGAGTGTTTTTACCTTGTTAATATTGATTTGGAGCACCACTTTCCCGTCCACCCACCGCATCTTTGCGTAGAACGAGTTCTACTTTATTTCTACGTTGCCATACGTTTTCCTCTATCACTCTCAACCCTCCTTCATAAATACTCGACGTTTCCTTTCCCGCAGTAAGAAAACAAACTGGTACGTTGAATTTTACCAATTTATACTACACGCGTGTACTTCATGGATGTTTTTTTGAACGTAGATTCAATTATATCATCTTGAATCACGCCCTTTATTAAATATGAACCTCCTGTTTATTGAAACAATTCCAATTTCTCACCTCATAACTTTGAATTTCCCTGAATAATATTTTCATGCTGACAGTAGTTGTATTTTTGGGATAAGAGGTGACTTTTATAGACTTAGTGAGTTGTTATGTTACGCGACAGTCTTTGTAACAGCATCTTTAGATGCTTTACGTAAAATAGATTGCTTTACGTAAAAAACCACCTATTGTACTTTCTTCAAAATTTGATAGGATTCAAAAATGAAGGAATATCCGGGAGTTTTTCTATCGTTGAACTAAAATATTCATTTTCACCCTTTCAAAAGAATCAGGACTTAAAAAGTTATATATATTTCTTCTGCTGGAAATGAATTATAAATTTTTCCAATACAAAAAGGTCTATGTGTTTTATTACGAATCATGTGTGGCATGACAATTCCATCATGACTTTAACGCTCACGTGGCACAAGCAGTACAATTCTTTCTTCCTTAACTCATAAATTTCAATTCTTCATGTTTACTTTATCATAACAAAACTCCCGGAAAATCGAATTCCATTACCGTAATGGGATTTTGTTGAAGAGAAAATCCACCCGCATACTCATGCTCGACAATTTCAAGTCCCACTTGCAAATAATGGCAGCGAACAAAATCTCCAGCCCCATCGCCGCCATCCAATCACGTCACACAGTGACTGCGAATTCAGTGATTAATAAACGCACAGAGGTTCCCTTCAACAGCCGGTCCGACTCCATTATCATTGGCGAAAATGTCTCTCTTCTTTGAGGAAAAGACTTGCTTTTTGTCGCCGTGCTTCACATTCACAAGCCCCTCGAGACAAGTGGAGGATAAAAGAAGAAGTCCGTGAAAGGAAAACGCTGAGAAGGCATTACGAAAACAGAGAGTGGAAAAGGAACAAAAACGGATTGCGACGAAAGAGAAGGTGACTGCGGCACAAGCGCCCAAATCGGTTGCTTGAATTGGAAGCAAAAATGGCTCCGACACAAAGAAAACATGGCTGAACAATCACGCTCGTGTAAGCTTGCACAGCAACAAATTTACCAAAAAGTATTCCTGAAAAACATTTCTTTTTCTAGTCCAGGAGGAGACACTTATCGTCGGAAGTCCACATGTACCATTCCTCCAAGAGACCAAAAGAAACCGCACTTGCGTGTGGTATTGCCAGCAGTCTAAAAAATGAATAATGGCACTAAGGAAAACGAATTTAATCTCTGAGTACACCTTATGAAGGATATTTTTCATTTTGTCTTCACTTTACGCAGGGCTTCCGGATAGCCACGACGGTAACGCGTTCGAATTAGATGAAAGCGGTCCTGGGTTCGATTCCCGGTGGGAGACCATATGACCTCGGCTGTCGAAGCTTTTCTAAATATACCACTACTACTTTACTTTACGCAATAAACTACACTTGGAAATAGAATAATTAAATGCGTTGTCGTTTTTAGGAAGTGTCAAAAAGGTCTCTCTGATCACCCAAAATATTACAGGTATAGGTTTTACGAAAAAACAACAATATTCCGATCTTTTAGGGCTAGAAAATTAATTTTCTACGAAAGATACATCAAGGATTGAAAAAAGTTCTGATTACTTTTAAACTAATATTTCGTTCTAAAATTTGACAATGGAAAACATGTTTAACTAGATTATAGTATATGTTATCATGTAATAATTAAATATATAACTGTAATGGGTGCAATATGTTGTATTTGTGATGGAATGTAATGTAATATGGAGGATATTGGTAATTGATAAGTGATGTGTAGTTGTTGTAAATATGGGTGTCGCAATCGAAGTCAAGTAAAATGTGGTTTTTTAATGTGATTAGCAGCTAATTAAAATATTAATTGATAGTTTGTCCTTACTTATTGACTTGTCCTAAATATACTTTCGTAGGTCGTCGGATTAATTAATTTATTGTATTATTTGAATAAATTTATAAATGATAATCTCTCTCAGCATTCATCACTTTTTAAACAACTTTCAGAACTCTGGAATATATCTTCAGGTGAATATGAGAAAAGCCTCTAAATAACGTACATGATTTATGTAGGGGTTGAATTCTTGAATTTTATTAACACAATAATGAAATATTGCAAGGAAAATTGTTGCTATTTGCATTTTATTGTATCGTTGTTGAGCGTTATATTAAACATAAAAATGAATTATGAAAAGGACAATAAAGAGCCTGAGTACGTTTCATTTTCTCTTTTTCTCCCTGAACATGGCAAGAATGAGATAAATGATTCTTCGAGCGAAACACAATTAAAAACAGTAATGGAAGAAGATTAACTTACGAGGAAAAAACTGAAATAATCCTCCTCGCATCCCAACTAATAGGCTTTCAAAGTTCGTGAGTGGGGCGCGTCACATCAGTTGGAAAGCAATGAATTAGGCAAAGCTAGCAAAGGCAACTTAACGAAAGAAGACAGCGTGTCATTCT
Source organism: Ladona fulva (assembly GCA_000376725.2). Classification (NCBI taxonomy): domain Eukaryota; kingdom Metazoa; phylum Arthropoda; class Insecta; order Odonata; family Libellulidae; genus Ladona; species Ladona fulva. Next base: position 251,598 of record KZ308791.1, read on the forward strand.
TCCGCCTACTAAATTTAAGAAAACGAATCCAGAACAGTTATTTCTTAGCGCCAACACTTCACGCGAAATGTCCTCGACACGTCAGAGCGAGAAAACAGACTTCTACGCCAGAATAGTGATAACTCCCTCACTGAGTATTCTCAGCTTCTGCATGCTATGAATGTTTCCGCTGGACATTTTATGTCACTTTAATTTTATATAACAGTTGCATTAGTAAAAGATGAAAAAAGTTTCCTAAAATCCCGCATTGGCGCTTCCTTCGCCATTTCTTTCGAAACAACTTTTCTTACGTTTAAACTTTTTTACAACTTTTACAAAAAAGGTGGTCTTATAGAATTGTAGACTCGACGAGAAACTTTTTCACTTCACAACTCCATAGCTGAAAATCACCACTTTCTTAGAACTTTGGACTGTGCTGGTGTCTACAAAACCTTTTTAGCTTTAGGCTGTTGATAACGGTTGGGTAATCTTGTTTCATCAATTCTTTTCATGAGTAGTAACCAGGGACGGAATTGTAATAAGGCGCAAAAGGCGCTAGCTCAGGTCCTCATCTATATGGGGGCTCCAATACATTTTCCATAACAAATTGCTAATAAATTTTTAATGACAAATTATTCTGGTTTTTCGCCTAAAGTAAGAATTTTACATTTGCTGAGTAAGTCTACAGAAAGTGTTTATAGGATATATTAGATTGTGAATTATATCCATTATTCTTTGTAAATTATAGAAATACTATGCGTTCCTTATCAAAACTTGTTTACTTATTTTTGGCGTAGTGACGCGACTGAGGTTTCTATGGGATGTATGTTTGTGTGTTTAATGAAAAAATTCGAACTTTCACGCATGATTCTTGGGGGGGGGGGTCTCAGTCTGATCTTTGCGCCTAGGGCCTATGGTAGCTTAAATCTCCCCTAAATAGTAACCCTCCGTTTACTCATGCAATATGCTATTTACCTCGCTGAAGCTTAGGTATATCCTAGCATTCTCGTTCTTTACTATGTTCTCCAACGAAATACTAAAGTTCTGAGAAATGCCACATTGATACATAGGATTTCACTCCATCTTCTTGTCAAAAACGAAATAATATCTCACGGTGAATCTGTTTTGAAAAACCTAGACGGCAACAGCGTGAAAATTAGGAGTAGGATCGCTTCGGGCAAAATCACAGCGAGATAGATATGGAATTGTTCATAAGAAAGCAGTGAGGCCACGGGAGAGAAAATTCAGAAGAAGCTATTCCACGGCAAAACTTGCTTTTAGATGACATTAAGGTCAGGAATGTTAGGGACAGAAGGAGTAATTCCGGAATCAATGGCGCGGATGAAAGGTAAAAAGGGTGCTCTTGATAGGTCTGATTTTTTGTTTCCGAGAAACTCGGGTCTCTGACACGAAGTTGCTTTTCAACTTTCGCTCAATCCACTGCACTCGCTCTGTCTCAATCAAACGCATTCTTTCTCCATCTCCTGAAAACCCAATCCAAAACCTCTTTTCTATTGCCAGCAATGTATCTACCTCTACGAGTATTAAACATTCCTATCCTCAGTTTGTATATTCCAGTTCTCCTGAAGATACGATGGTCACCAAACATTATAATTATACATAGGATATATTATATATTCATACATATTATTATTATATTCATACATAATTATGCATTTATAAATTCATCACTCTTTTTGGGATAAGCACCTCATTCGCCTCGTTCATGCTCTCTCATTTCTCCTCCACAATTTTTAATTTTTCTCTTACAATTTCACTTGAAACGTCCATAAGTTTCTCCATACATTTCCAATAATATTTCCACTACGCACGTCTTCCTATTTTGATATATTCAGCAACATTTTCCTCGATTTACCTTTGGTTCTTAGAATCTCTCCTTTAATACCTCTGAACCCTGTTCGTCCATGCTGTATGTCCGTCTATCCAGAAGTATCATCTGTCGGGTATATTATCCTCATAGACTACTATAGCCACTTTCCTTCCATCCCTTTTTCTACAAGTCCAAGTCAACGCACAAAATATATGAACACTGAACAATATCTACAATAAATATATTCTAAACCATTGCCATGTAATCCTGTGATATTACTGCTTGGAATTTCTTGTCATCAAAAATATGTCAATTCATTCGAGTAGCAATCTCATATTTTATCGCTTCCTCCCATTTTACTTTTGGCCTAAATAATTTAATATTAGGTTTAACGTTGAAAAAAATCGATGTGAATGTTGAGAGTTGGATATCGCTCAAAAAGACAGTAAAAAAATTATTTGCGAATTTCAACATTCTGGAGTTATTCGCGTATTCATCGCAAATGTTGCGGGACATTCTCATAAGACTCCAAGTGCATTTCGACTACTCATATACTTCACCTCACAAACCCGAATTTCGCTAGTGTGTTTTGGTGAGCGCAAGAAAACCCATAGTTACCTTTTTCGACATTTCTTCACGTTTATACGCTGACTACGTGGTGCTAGCTACTAACTCTTTATGCATTCACATGCTATTCTACCTCCAAAACTTAAAAACGTTCCACCCAATCGCGCAAAATCATCCACCATTTCAACGTTCTCACCAATGGCCTCAAGTTACAATCATTCGATTCACGAGTTCAATCAAACACAGCAGCCGTTCTTTCGGCATCGTGTATCCTCAGGTCTACTCTCTCTGGATGTAAAGCCATATCATCTAGCAGAATTGTTACCTCGTTGATTCGATCCCTCTTAGTAAATATTCACGACAAAGTTTATTTACTCTCGTTAAATGTTCCTTTCTGCCAACGTTCTACATTCACCCTGTTTCCCTTTATGATTCTTTTCTCTAACTTTATTTAAAAAATGCTAATGTTCCCTTCGTATTTCCCCTTCATTTTTTAATCATAATTACTGTTTTTGTTAACAAATGTGCCGTTATTTAATTATATTCGTCGAATATTTTTAATAAAAGACCACAGGAGAACATTTCAGAAAATTGGATATTTTAATAAAAGTAGGAGTAAAACAATCTACCCATGCAATTACAATTATGTAAACGAAGCGAAGAAATTAACTTTTTTCTCCTTTCCTATTTTTATGATCCCTTCAAGGAAATGGAGAGCATTCGACTTGTTTATGCTTATTTACAAAAATCAGAAGATGTCGTAGAAGCAAAGATAGAGTGCGATTTTGATTAAACTATTCGCTTATCATTTTGGCAGTAAATATTTCGAACTACTATTTCACCAAACGATTCCGCAGGCGTTTAAGAGCGTCCTTGATAATACAGTTACATTTTTGAACTGTTTTCCAAATTTAAGTCACTTTACACTCATTCTCGAACCCTGGAATTCGGATGGAAATAAGAGGTATCCAAAATATTATAACACATATTACCAACCCATTGTGAATTTCTCATCATAGTAACAAAACGTTTAGATATATTAGGGAACAACTTTCGAAATAAATTCGAATTGCTTTCTTGTTTTACCGAATAACCGAAGATTATTAGGATAATATTAAACAATGGAGCCACTTCATGAATGGTGCACGAATAATTCTGTCGGTTTCGGCTGACTAATTGACTTCGGCTGATTTATTTAGGGAAGAAATCGATTTTATTTCATGAAATTCTTTTCATTGTCTTTTCGAGGCTAAATATTCCTCTTCTTTAATTAATTCATCGCAACCGTTTTCGGTTAATCGCAGATATGCTCACTGCTTCCATAAATAACTTTCCTGATGTCATTTAAAAGGATACCGGAATAAGCTCTGCTGTCTATTGAAAAGGAACCCTTTATCTAATTTACTTTATCCTTCCTTGTAACCCTTTGGGTCAGTAATAAATTAATTCCGCATGAGCCACACTTTCTAGACATATTCGATGTCAAGGATTATCAGCTTCACGCAATTTGACATGAAGAATCCGCACGTCTTGAGAATTGATTCTCTCGCACTCGTATTTCACATAATCCAAGCCAATTCCTATCCATGAGAGCCAAAACTCTTCTGAAAAAGTAGACAGAGGAAATTTTATCGATGGGAAAATTCGACCATACTGAGATAATAGTGAAAATTCTAAAAAATAAATACATCAGTAGCTCTGAGACCTTCCTCAATTGTTAAAAAATCTAAAGTTATGATCTTCAGTTTGAGGAATTAATTAACAGACAATTAAATTTATGAATAACCACACATTTTGAGGGAAAAACACTGAACAGAATTAAAAGAAAGGTTTTTTTATGGAGATGTCCACTTTTTATGAAAGCGGTCGTAAAAATTCTTTCTGAGGAAGTTACTNGTGGGTGTTTTCCTGCAGGGTTTTATTTCTTTTCCTAAGTGCAGACTTAGGTTTTTTAAAAACCCACATAATAGCTCCTTCATTTTTTGCCTTCTTTTTAGTTCAACTCCCAATACCTCTTTTTTCTACCTGTAATAACTAAGGGTTAGATGGAAGAAGAGACTAATTAGTCTCAATCTCGTTCTTAAATACGAGTTATTATTATTGTTATTATTATTATTATTAATATAGCCATACATCTATATCTTCATATTTACCTTGCAAACCGCCTTTCGGCAGGTGGCAGGGAGTGTATGCACCATGACTCTACTTCCCCATTCGTTTACTTTCGCGCATCACAATAGATTTATATAAATATAACATAAATAATAATAAATCCTTCCTACGAGTGCGGGAAAGCTTAGATGAGTGGACTTTGAAATTGTAACTAAAAGAAACTTGTTTAATTTAGCCACTGAATTATTTTTAAGGGTATCAATTATATACTGATTCTATAATATCAAATATAGAATCAGTACTACCAAAGGAGGATTATGAACGTATTAAAATCTTGTTGCATAAACACCCCGCAAGGCAAACGAAGGACAGGATCGACGGTATTGGATGACAACACCCATTATTCAAATTCTACTACCATGATGCAACTGCAACAGTAGAGTAAACATTATTGATATTCCTCCAGTGGATGTGATAATTCGGTTTCGCAGACTCGATTCGTATCAATCCATACAACGTTGTGTTGTGAAAGCTTCACGGAAGTAATCAAATTATGTCTACGCCGATAGAAACGCCTACATTTTAAATTTATAAACGCAGTGACCGTCTTGAAATGGTAGAAAAACAATGTGTCAATGACGAAAGCCAATAAGTACTCGTCGTCGTTTCGTGGAATGCATTCGAAAAACTCCTCATGTAAAAGTTTTAGACCAGTAATTAATTCGAGTTTGCGTCCGTGGAATCGACTGAAAATTAGGCAAATAGATGCATTCCGCGTATTGGGCGAAACAAAGTCTCGCAATAACAAAAGCCAATAAGTAGCGGGCGATGTTTTCATGGAATTCGTTCGGATGATTCTGCTCCGGTTGGCGCCGTATGCATGAATCTCAATGAAGAGCTAGAGCGATTGTGCCTTCGATGCTCCGTCGATAATTGCGAGAGTATCTCGAAAGCGGAGGATCGATTTTAATCAGAGAGGGCGCGCACAATGCGTCCCACGAGCCACATTTGGAGATGTACATCGCTGTGGAATATATTGTCGCGATAAGTGGAGTGGTTCCCGGGAGAAATCGAACCGAGCAAGCGAATCCAATTGCGATGCACTGAAAATTTCACGACGCGTTATTCTTTCAGTTTTTTACTCGGTCGCCGAGAAAAAATTCAGGAGGAGATGTCTCGGGGAATGCGGCAGAAGAGAAGACATAAAAATTCTTAATGACGCTTTAACGACCCATAACTGAAAACGTACCCGAAATTACTTCCCTTAGGCCATTCTTTTTTCCTTTTTCTGCATTCTGAGCACCTGATAAATGTTGAAACGTAGCATGGATTACCTTTGAGATCGTCTTAAAAGCTTTATTTTGGAAAGTAAGGTAGTAACAATTAGAAAACTAAATCTTTCTTTTGAGTGACAACAATAATTCACGAAGGGCATAGACGTAACATGACGTTGAGCCAAATATATATCTGATATCTCATTCTGATTCAACAGATGGTATCTGATAACATCAACAAAGAACTGAGTACAATGCTGCGGTCAATAAAATCAGCAGTAACATTCTGGAAGACCATCGATAAGAATGCATAATAATTCTTTTTTTCTATATGAGCACGGAAAAGTAACGAATTTACATCTTTAATTAATACAAATTAAAACGATTCACGTATATTTTGTGGAATAAAATCGGAGTTTTGCTTATTCTGGAACTCGTATGATTCATCCAGTATATGACCGTTAACATGACCTTCAGCTACCTGATTACATGATGTGGTTACTGTATTTTGGAGATTTTCCTTGCGAAAGTATTAAAGGAAATTTTTCTTCGATCTCCAAAGCGTGTTTTGATCGGTAAGTCAGAGCATGTCGAAGGGAAACCATATTACATAACATAGAAAATAAAAAAACATTAATCAAGGCCCTGAAAGTCCTACTTCTCACCCAATATAAAGTTTGTGGTAAAATTTTACCTCTCGTGGAGTGTCACAGCCACATTCCGTAAATCATTTGTATGCATACACATTGATATGTAACTATTTATATTTCTTACAATGTTTTAGCGGGGCTTAAGAAACGCGAGTGAGCTTTTTCCCTCAGGCGTATCAGTAGTAAAGCATCGCGAAACATTCCCGTGGCATTCCGCAAACTTATCCCTGGTGACATTCGCACTGTCTGCCAGTTTGAAAAGAAACATCGCATCGCCTCGCTCTATCACTCGCGAACCTCAAAGTCTCTCGTGACACCTGCGATATTCGAATTCCCGCAACACGAGATTCTCTTCTGCATCGTCGCCATTCGCTTCTCCCCTTACATTTGCCGTTCTCATTCGCACGCCTCTTTAAAACAGATGTCGCACCTTTTGCCGCGTTGAGAACTTCAATCATGAAATGCCATCCATTATCTCTCTCTTTCTCTCTCGGTATGAAACACCAAGATTAGAGCCGGATTAGAGCCAAAATAAGCAGGAAACCACAGCCGAGAAATTTAGCTTCCTTGCATTTATTTTCGACCGAATTAAACACATCTAATCGATTACGAAACATAGTACATATCTCCAGCATAGATGGTAATCATTTTATGTGCGTATTATGCTATATATATATATATA
>KZ308791.1:274435-321335 GCA_000376725.2 Ladona fulva
TTTAATATGATATCTAATTAATTCATTCACGATAAAAAGTAAGGGATATAATTTTTACTATTCCATAAAAATTTTTTTTCAGCACGACCAGTTTTCGACCTGTTCACGTCATCGTCCGGTGGCGCACAGTCAACTACTATAAGAAATTGCATTAATTTCCAGAATAATTAACGAAAATAAATTTTCCCGAAGAGACTATTACTAATTCGGCTAATCTAGTCTTAGAAGACGGACTTCCACCAAATATCACTAGGGAGGATTAATTTTATCTGACTAAAAATGTCTAATATCTAGCCTTCTTTTGCAGGATTTTCAAGCTTGCGCAAGTATGATTATATTAATGTTCACCTAAAACTAGAGGATCACAATTTGCACATATTTCGTTCTTCGTATATCAACGCTAGTCGTCACGTGGCAGAGTACAGATTACTTTTTATTCACCTAATCGTGTTCGAACTTGTGAAGAGTTATACTTTACCAGAAGGATACATATAAAAACCATTTATTAAAGCATTGCTTTCTTTTAAAATATTAAATTAATGTTAATTAATCCACGAACTCCAGACATACACATTAAAAATAGGAACCATAAAGAGATCCATCAATCATATCGAGACATGATGTAATCGGATCGAAGCTGCGAGAACTAAAATAAAAGAATTGGCTTTCTCGTAAAATTAAGCGGCTTCGAAAAAGTTTCTTTTACGACCGCTGACGTCGCTGAAGCCGCCTCTTAATGGCCATCTCTTCTGCTTCTATTCATAAGGATACGAGGAGAATTACGAATAGCCAAGGAATAAATATTTTAATTTTCGAATTAAAAAGAATAAAGATGAAGTTAAATTCGCAGGCAATTTAAAAACTATCAAAAGACTTCGCAATGAACGATACTAACGGTCCAATTAGTAAGATAAACAATCTCTTACATTTACTGACTCAGGCTTTTCTAAGACAAGGAAATAAATGGTGAAATACATTAACGAAGATTGACATTTCTGAAGGATTATTCAATATTTAACTATGAATACTGGCTAGAATAATTATTTTCTGTAGCTTTATAATCTTCAGACATATTAATTGATGATATCATCTGGTTCAAATTCACAATACGAACGTTTGTTAAAGTAATTTTGTTAACACATTTACCTATTTTTCAAACTTTCTTCGTCTTTCTCCAAATCTACTTGAACTTTTGTTTGGTAATTTCAATTGATATTTCAATATTTTTGTGTTTCAACTAAATTATTTTGTGAATAGCCTTAATATTTTTCTTTAGAGTGTTTTCGATGTATTTTCTTCTCCCTCCTTCTCCGTATGCATTATCCCTCAAATAGGTATTTTCGGTTAACCCTAAGTTGTAGAGATTTTTTCCCGCACCGGACTTATTTTACTTGTTTCATTACTTATTGTATTATATTAAATATAATAAACGTGGGTTTAGGTGAAAGAGAGGCGGACATGAGCTTAACCTCGCAAATTAAAGGCTTGTCTAACTATCTGTGCCACACGGAAACTGTGATTGTTACGATTTAAAAAGACGGAATATTACACGTAATAAGTACTTGGCAGAATACATTTTTCTAAGATGTATATTTTCATCATCAGAGAGGAAGTTTACTTATTGTGAGAGCTCTTCTACGTCGAAAGTTTAAAATATACTGCTGATCCCACTGCACTCCCAAGCAATTTAATCCAGTTACGGTTCACCGTATGATCAGCGATGATTTTTTGACTGCCAACTCGGTATTGGTAATTATTTAACCCTCTACAGCCCCCTGGGACTTCGGAGCAACATATCACCTAAATTTGATTCTCTTGTCTCTTTGAATTTCAATTTCTCTCTTTACCATTGATTATAAAACAACATCATGACTTCCCAAATTTGCTTCACTAAAATTAATGAATACATCTTTAATAATGATTATATATTTAATAACCGTTATTATGAAATAAATTATTAAATAAGTCCACTAATTTAATAAACCTCTGCTGGAATATACTCAAGCGTTCTTCCTGTGGAAATGATTGATTCACTAACAAATTTATACAGAATTTTAATGTTTACCGATGCACAGCAACCGTTTTACTGCAGAGTGAATAAGAGATCGGTTTACAGATGGTCAAAGTTTCTGATTGGATTATGTTAATCGATGGTTGGTTCCAAAGAGATACACGCCGGCGAGCAGATAAGGAAATAATACTATACTACAGATAAATTGTAGACATTACATTTTTGGTATTCTCAAACGGTTCTACCTTTGTAATTGTGTTTTATTCTTCATCTGTTAGGTCTCCAGAGAGCCTAGTGGGCACCGCGTTCGCTTTCTGCGAAAGTAATCCCGAGTTCAATTCCCGGTGGAGGCCAACCCTTATTTGACGCAAGAGCGTCCGACCGATGACCCCAAGTTCACCCTGAGCAAGTCCCCTTGAGGGAGAAACGGGAAAGATAGGAGAATCCAATCAGATATGAAAAAGCATTGTAGAGATTCGTCATCTGCGGGCCATGCATTTTTCGTCATGGTCTTGCGGCCCTGTTTTCCAAGATCCAACGAAAGAAAACATAAACCAGAAGAAACTATCACATTAATCCTCTGAAAGAGGGCTCTTTACTTCATCAAGTTGAGCAGTCTTGTTAGGAGTAAAGTGGAATGCAAGATCAGCGTACAAGAGAGCGCATAATTTACTCTTTTTATCCGTAACTTGCAGCTCGATTATAATCTCAGCTATTCAAAAGCAGAGAGGAGTATTTTCCTAGAAAGATCTTTTTAGATGAGATTCTCGAGGTACTGGGGGAGGATAACATTGCAGATACAACGCTTTTAACTACGCCTCCTTAAAAAGAAAAGTATTTTTAATGAGATAACTGGAGGGTCTTTGCAGAAATAACTCATCCATGTGTTGAAGCAGCCAGCTGGGATTAGGAAAATATTCATTTCTTAAAGCACAAAATCCTAAATGGATGAAAATGCGATATTCATCAAAAAATAATCCAAGCCATAGATGGTGGAAAAAATAATCCAAGTAATAGATGGTGGAAAACTTACACATGTTGATTGCGGATTTCGACGAAAATTATCTCAAATTCATAAGGAACATTTTACTAACTTCCTTTTATGGCGCTTCGAAGAGATAATTGTCTCAAATTGTCAAATTACTCCACCTTCCGGAGTATTTATCAATTAAGATTTTATAGTAACAATTAAAGACTTTATCAGAATAATTATTATTATAATGACCAAGCATAATGAAAAATACAGAAATATACACCCCTAGCCGAAGAGATAAGACAAGTTTGGACCTTAACTATGCCAAAAGTGCCACAATACTAATTTCAGAAACCGGTGCAATACCTAAAAAATTACGTAATAACCCGGAAAGGGTTGGAATAGAAAATCATATTTTTGTTCAACTAGAAAACGTCACAATAATTAGTACTTCATAGTAAGAAGATTTTTAAATTATAATTAATAAAGCAATAGATGATCCTAATCCCTTGGGTGTTTTGCATCCAGGATAGGTAAATGTTTCCCAGCCTCCGCGCTGAGAAGTGCCAAATATAATAATGATGGTGATGATGATGACATTGATGATGATAAAAGTCTTTATTATGTGAAATGATCTATATAATAAAAGAAACATCATTACGCAAAAATTCCAAAAAATATTTCGCTAATGCACTAATGCTTCAATCGAATTATGGTCGTCATCTGGCGTAGAGATATTCCGCAAAACTGATGCAAGCCAAAGAGTAAAAATAAATTAATGATGAAGTGTGAGTGAGGCGGAAGGAAGCAAAGAAGAAAGCAGACCGACAACAGAGGAAATGAGCAATTAATTACTCGACTTCGGTGAGTGTATGATTATTTTATTGCGGTGAATTATCTCGAGCCTTTCGGGAATTTTCAACTACATGCATAAGTCCAATTGAATGACTTTTACGTATAAGTAATAATGAGTACAGTTATCGTCGATCACACAAGAAGCACAAACCCATTATATCTGTTTGTAACATTAGATAATGAACAAAGTTTCCAGATGTAAAAGCTTATATAGCAACGATTTTGATTCGTCTACAATGCGTACTTTCAGATTTAACGATTAATCCAGGAAATGAATGCAAGATAAGGTATTTTGATCTGCAATCGAAAATATTTTGATGGAACTGTTGGCAACATTTTCATTCATTCATTCGGTTCACTTTGATGACCACGACATTTATTTGAGGCGAATTCAGCTAAAACGAGCATCAACATCGGTAAACGATGCGAATTATAATGTTTGCATTTCCTGTTTCCCTTTCTCCCGCTCTCTTCCGACTGAGATTCGACTGCCCTCATTTGTTTCGCATCAGATACGATACAAAGGTGTAATCGCTAATCATTATGATCAATAATTGGTTCGCAAAATGTAATTTGGCCTTCCCATATAAAAAGTGAACATTCCTGATCGAGAATCTAGATCTCACCATTTCACAAGAGCATATTGCAAGAGCAATACAGCAGAATATGAGACATTTCATCATCGCACAGACAACCTTCTCATATCCCTACTAAATTGGTGTGTATCAGTAAACTTTTCATTTAGCACACATAATGATAAAACCATTATTTTCGATGGCGTGTTATAATTTTAGCCGACCTATGCAATTAAAAAGAACTTAAAGGATCTTAAGCTTTCCTGGTGGATGCTATGTAAAATATATGTTTGAACTATGTCACCTGATCCTACCTGAATGGAAACCAGAGAATCCTTTTTACAAGAAGAGCTAAAGTTAAGTTTTCCGGGGTTTCTATACCACTTAATTCTGTAATATCAGGGATACCCTATCTACTTGGGATCGCTATTGCAATTAAAAGTGGATGATATATATTTTCGTTTTATTATAGACCTTTGCTTGAAATTTAAGCTCCTGACTGATATATGTCTATGGTGAAAGCGTTTCCGGGTTCGCGCTATGCCAAAGCCTACATTTCCCTCAACGGTTAATAATAACAATAATAATAATAATGACGACTTTGTTGGGCGAATTTTAGTCTTAAGAAAGTCCCCTCACAATTAACCCTTTTCAAGACAGAATCACAAACAGCCATGCCCTAACCGGGACCACGGCGTTGCTAGGCTAACACACAAACCAAAACGCCTCCGAGGCCGACAAGAATGAGTGACGAGGATATCCGACCGAAAAAATTGATCCAGAAATTAAAATTCTGCTTCATATCGGTCCTGCATATTATCAGTTGACGTCATCGGTGAAGGGAAGGAATAGGATCAAGAAGAAATTTTGTTTTTAGAATGTAATCGTTGTCACGTTTTCATTTGCAGCTTCGCACTTTTTTAATGTTGAGAAATAACTGTTACTTAGATATTTAAGCTAATAATTGTTTATTCGTGCCAATATTTGTTTACAAACACAAATATTTGTTTATTTGTTATACTTTAATACCTAGTTTTTGTTACCCTTACCGTTCGTCGAGTTTTGGTGTTACTCGCTCCCTTATCCAGACAAATGCAACCTCCTAGTCGTAAGTAATCACCAATGTTTATCCGTGAGTGAGGATAATATTGATGAGTAAATTAGAACGCTTTCCTAAATAAAGCCGTTAAAAAGTTTCCAGGAAAACGTACTTGAGTAATGAGTAAAAAATTCTTCACTCGACCATTTTATGACCCAAGTTTCTTCCATCCGATCGAGGCCATTAACTAGGTCGAAGGGAAACTAAGAATGTAAAATCTCTCACATTAAAATTTAAGTTCTTCTTCGGGGAACAAAGATGGAACTTCGTTCCCTTTTAGACCGCATGCATAATTGAGACAAGATCTAATGGTGGCGCGACCGTCTGTTTAACGAGTCCTTCGATCACATAAATTTAAATATCGTTTACTCAGCGGCAAATTTTCGAGGTAGTTTACCAAATGGAACAGATTTTCAGATGCAGAAATTCAGCCCACAAAAATGTCAATGCTCTGCTGATCTTTGTGTTGAGGTATGTATACTGTTCGCTTTAGAATTTGTTACGAATAACTGGAGAAATACTGGCATTTACATACTCACTGGCAAAGACTTTCATCTCCAGAAACCAATAATGACAATACAACGAAGACCTCTAATTTGAATCGACGTAATTAATTAATTAACATAGTTATTTAATTTATCAGAATGATACATGCAAATAAAGAAAACAAAAAACAGGTGAAATTAGGCACACCTGAAGAACCACTTTTGTTGGGGTTGCCATCGTTTGGATAAAAAAGGGACATGTTTTTAGGTATATATCAAAAAAAGATTATTGTAAAATACACTTATAGGAAATGAAGATAATGTAACAAAATACAGTGAGGAATAAAAAAGAAATGTAGCAAATAAAAGAAAAAAATATAAAATTATTTTAAATAAACTTCTATACAATAAAATAGCTGTCTTATTAGATACTTTTTATGTAGAGAGCAATGATTATGTTACAATTGAATCTAATGTAAAACGTACTATCATATTATCATATATAATTGTAATTTAGGTTCCATACAATAATGTTGTTCGTGGTTTTATTCTCTATAGCCATTTTTTTTATTTTCTACATTTCTACTTAGAATTCTTCACCGTATATAATTTCTTATTTTTTCAGTCTCGTCAGTTTGTTTTAACTCGGAGATTTTTTCAACCCCCTTATCCGCGGCATGTTTGTCCACCTACAATTATCAACTACAGCTGTAGGATTTTCCTGCAAACTACAGCTGCAAAGATTTTCCAACGCCAAACACTTTCCTTCTTACATTAATTGCAGCAAATATGATAAAGACATACAAGGTCAGGTGGAAGAAAGGGTAACATTGGCCTAACCTCGCCAATCTATTTCTAATTGCTTATCTATTCGCAATTACTATCTTAAACCTAATAGAGAATCAATGAATACAAATAAGCTGAAACTGTTAAAGACCTGAATATATCCAATAGTTAAAACTCAACCGTACGACCTGTTTAAGAGGCAACATCTCCATCTATATATGAGCGCCGATTTTAAATTTAATATAATCAAGTTAGTGTACGTTTTGTAGACAATTTCAAAAATTGATAATAAGTAAATCTACCAGGTAGCTCTTCAGAAATTATATCCCACTAATTACAAGCTTAAATGGTAATGTTTCCGCACATTACCCTTTGTTATTTGGAGGGGTTAAGCTGATGAAATAAAGCAAAGTGCAGAGCCCTCTCGTATATTTTAATTGAGGCAAAAATGGGTCAAAAGAGGATGTCTGACCTCTTTAAAAAGATCTCCCTCGTCATTCGCTTCCTTTTACGAAATCCTCTTTGAGTATCCCCACTCAACTATTCAGAGATGCAAACTTCGGTTATTTGGCGAAAATAACGAGATAAACCCTCCGACCACGTGCGTACATGGAGTACCGAAGCAGGGTCCATTATGACCCAATTTATGTTTGTTAGTGTTAGTAAGAGTAGTGTATCTAACCAGATGCAAAAGCACACGTTAAACCAGTTTTTGATGAGCTTAAACAACAGTTGAAATGGCTTCGTGATATCGATGGCAATACACGAACTGGAAGAGAGTTTAGGACGATGATGTCCATATCTTTATTTTAATTATGAGACAAAAAATTATACGTGTTAAAATGTAAATAATTTAGGAGTCATACAAGATAAAGAGTGAGCGATAAACTGGGATTTTTTTTCTTTTCAGAAATTCTTGAGTAAACGCGATGTAATCTCTCGCGACATCAAAGCTATTGTACGTCGTGTTATGCAATATGTCGTATTCTGAGTCATCGGAAAATTTCTTCCGACGGGTTTGCAACATATAACTTATTTTCCATGGAAATGTTAATTTTCTTGTTATTCTCATTCTGCTTCCGCATAACGAAGCCTAAAAAAAAACATGAAATGGTTTAATCATTCATTCAAAGCAATTCAGAAACGACCGAAAAATTTCCGAAGCATCTTCAACTTAAACTTTTTTCTTGATTGAATGTCTTCCACCGCACTCAAATATTTCTGTCTTGTCTCCCTCTTCTGTCATCTGAAGGCAGAGATATATCTCCCAGTAGTGGACAAGCTGCTGGTTTCTCATAAGTAAAAACAAAGCTTTCACTAAGGCAGTGATTCATTTATCACCTTAATGATTAAGTTTCGCTATCACTTGAATCTCAAGGATTTCAGCTGAAATATTATCGCCCTCTGTAGCTTGACATTTATTTGATATTCCCTTCAACGTCACCCTGCAATAACTCTTGTCCTAAGTAATCTGAGGTGGCCGATGTCACCTCCTTCCGTTGATAAGTCGTCTCTGTATATCCCTCTAGTTTGATTGAAGACACCAAACTGTAATTATCCGCTCCATTAAATTTACCAAATTTCGATTAAGTTCCGGTTTCGCTCCGAATCGGTGAAACCGGTTTCTGTTCAGAGAATTGCATACTGTTATGGACGTGAACTGTCGGAGAAAGGATGCATTATGCGCAACTTTTAATAACTTTGCATTGCAAACCGTGATAATTTTGGGGAGATTCCCAAATTTATTTTCAGTTCCGGTTTCGCTACAAATGAATCGATGCAAACCGGTTTTCTTCTCAGAAAATTGGATATAATATCTTTCCGGAAGGCTGACATTATGTGCAACTTTCGATAATCTTATCGTGATTATTTCTTTCCCGGATCGGCGAAATTTTCGAATTTCGGTTTAGTTCCGGTTTTTTAAACTACCGCCGGATCGATACAAACCGGTTTCTCTTTCAGCGAATAGGAAATTACATGTTTCACATTATTTGCAAGTTTTAATAACCTTGCATCGAATAAAATTTTGGAATAAACTCCTGATGTGTAAAAAACATGTAGCGTTGTCAGTATGAGGTCAGGTATGAAAATATGAGTGTAATTCATGGATATAGACGATTATAAAAGCTAATTACTCATAGATTTCCTTAGAATACGTACTAAAAATCAGAACAGAGTAAAACGTCTTACGTATCTGGCTCAGGTTTGAGATTATTAACTTCTCGCTTTGAGTTCAACTTTTCTCCGGAAAAAAATACGTTTTTTTCTGTTTCTTCTTTTTCTGTTTGGTATCGGTTCATTGCTTTTAAGTAAATCATCTTTACTCTACTTCCAAATTCCTTCGCCTGCTTATTATCGAGTAGTAGTAGTTAGCACCTTGATAATCAGTAGTAGCTAGCACCCTTAATAATCTTTCGATAAAGTCTTTTTCGCAGGAAAAGGTGGGAAATGAATAACTACATTGATGAAATTGATGATTTTCATGAAAATGATTCAGCAGCGACAGGAAAACAATCTTTAGTGATTAGTTAGGAACGGTGAAATAATTACGGCTTCCGAGAATCGCAAAGGAAAGTCATCCCCAAAATTAAAAACAGGGATGTCGGATTGAAATGAATCCCGAATGGAGAGGCTGTAAATTTATCACATCTCCAGAACCGACTTTCGTAGCCCCAGAATTTCTCCGGTCCACGCGGGCTTCATTCCACGGATTATTTATATCCTCTCCTTTTTCCGATTGCGGCACCTCCTCTAGGGGCAGAACCATCATCTCGTTAGCGAAACACGTATCCAAGCCTTATTCCCTCCAGGATATTGCCATGGAGATTTAAAACAGATTTCACTCATTGGGAAAATAAGCACGCAGCTCATACTTAACATTTTTTCGAAATTTCCTCGGCGAGCACCATTTTGGAAACCACGGAATATGGGAGTGAGATGAAGGAGAGTTTATCTGGCGAGACTGGGAGCAGGTGGATTCGGAAGGAGGGAGGGAAACGCATGAAAAATGACATAAGTGGGAACCCAGCGTTCGCAGGGGCACATAACCAATCTCCTCTCATTAAACACTCCGCCCGTATTTCCCGTGTTAATCCGCGATTATCTTCTTATCCATTCCTCAAATTCCTTCGCTGAGATGAAAAATTTTTGTCCCGAATGCTGAAGATGTTCTCGAAAAATTTTGCTATATGCAGAAATCGTGGCCCGAAAGTTAAGTAAAAGTACACCTACCAAAAACAGTAATTTATGAAGGCATCTTAGAACAATAATCCAACTACGAAATTAAATACGATGTCTTCTACTTCGTACTAAAATTTTTTAAATTAATATTCTGTTAATAATAATAACAATAATTTTCATTTGCTCTCGGATCTTCCCATGTAGCAGAAAAAATACGAAAAGGTAAAAAGATAGAATAAGGAAACTGTACGAATAATCTTTCATTCACTCTAGTTTATGATATGAATATCATATTATTGTGTAAGGTCACTTTGTGTAGAGTAGCTTGAAGATACTTGTCTTGTAGTAGGCCAAAACTTTTCATTATTGTAATTAGCATTGTATACTTTACTGTATAAATATATAGCATAGATATGGAATAATTGTGAAATAGAACTAAGTTACCACCGAAACGTTAGTCCATTTCTAACGGAGTTAACAGTAATGATGATATATGTACGTAGTCTGTCTCCAGCTATACCATTCTTGCACAGCAGAGAAAGAAACAACAAACTACCTCAATCCTCATACTGCCTCATCCCCCTCTAAACTTAAATTAGCGCATAGTCGAGGGCTTGAGGATTCATCCAGCCTACAATTTAATGTTTATACAGACATATTTCCAACTTTCAAAAGTTTGGAAACGACAAAATAAACGATGGAGAAAACAACTTGGACGACAAGTTAATACGTTACCAAGAAATATGCATAAAAATAACTACAGAAGTAAATACCACATTAAAAGATACTCAACTATAAGCTTACAACTTCACGGCGATATCAATTTTTTTAAATGGATCTGGAAGCTGGATACAGAAAAAAGGACGAACGTAGGATGCAAGAAACTGAAATGAGATATCTCAGATCTGTAAGATATGCTGGACAAGATGAATTGAGAAATGAAGATATTAGGAGAGAATAGGAAATTCAATTCATAAATGAGAAAACCACACAAAATAGGAAGAACTGAAAGGTCCGTGTGGAACGGATTGAAGACGGAAGATTTCCTGAGGAAGCCCTTTAACATCAGCCGAAAGAAGTATTGGAAGACCAAGGAAAAGATGGGAGTCGTAGAGCTTTTTATGCCGGAACAAGCTAACAATTTAATCCGTGAAAGAAGATTATTATAATGAAGTTCGCCAATGGGTATTTATATCTTTAGAAAATAGACATTGAATTGAAAAAGGCCGAGCTTATATTACCTCTCCAATCTGCAACGAAGATCAAAAATTCGACTGAGATAAATGTCAGAAAATTACTATCTGTAGCGAGAAGATAAATACAATGATACAAAAATAGAATACTACGATGCTATCCGATCCCTTCTCTTCCATAAAAAGAAATATTTAAAAGCATTCTAAACCAGAGATGTACTTGAAGTTTTCTTCTTAATTAATATTACTAAGTTCTGCTTCATCTCTGAATTCTAAATCTCCAAGTTTCGAAAACGGCTTTATGTATAGAAATTGAGACCTCGACTCACCGAAAGTTGATTTTAAAAAGCTAAAATCTTATCTCCGGATACTTGAAAATTTTTTCTCAGCTCAGGAATATGCCTCATCAAAATATATAACTCCGATTTTAATGAAATATTCCTTCTCCTCATCTATAAGTCATTTTAATATAGATTTCTTTTAATAATATTCCTCCAAGATGTTGAGTCATTAGCTGCCTCTATCTCTCAGCTGTTCGCAGGTTCTTGCTAGCGTCACATGAATATACAGAGAGTTGAAAAAAGCTTGGGCAGACTTACACCCAGATTGAAAATACGGATTTAAAAACATATAATAATTTATTTTCTTTTCCCTTCTTTCATCAATATTTCTCCCCACCTCACTTTTAACTATACCGACTTTCCGCATGGATATCCCATCTAATTTGATTTCCTCCATTTAAGACGTTTATTATCAATACACTATTCCATTGCCCTGATAAGCGAAACCGATATTATACACGACATGTGTGTAGTCGAAAATTTTTGTGACAATTGTCGAAGTCTACGCTTGACTTTGAGCCGTATCGCTAGTTTCGCCCTCGGATGAGTCGCGGCGCCACAAGTTTCGTAAACAGTAACGGCGTTTTCCGTCTTGGAATTGGACCATCGTCTGAACGTACTCCTAGATAGATAGATAGACTCTTTATTGGCGAGGTTAGGCCCATATGGGCCTCTCTTCCACCTAACCTCTTATGTCATTGCGAGAAGGATAGGGTGTACCAAAAGAGAACTACTGATCGTGTAATACGATGCCTCTGCAGATGTTATATATTTTGGGAACGCATAGTATTTGTTCTGTGCGGTAGTTTCCATGTACACAGAACTTTGAAGACAATATCTCTATGCCGGGCAAAATGAGGCTCTCGAGCCTAATGTGGCTCCCAAGGTACACTGTGCTGCTCTTAGGACATATCTAACGGCTAACTAACAACAACTTCACTGTGCTTCTAAGAACAGCTTTGACGTCCTACGAACCTAGTTTGAGTCCTAGAAACTAACTACTAGTTAAAACCTAGTTAACCTTGTTAAAACTCAACCCAAGCCTTCGAAAAGTGGAGATTAAACATATTCTTCTTTTGTAACCTGGATTTTTACCCATCTTTTTATTTTTTACCATCAATAGATAAAATCTAAAAATGACATTTTCTGTGGCTCTTGAACATTTAAAAAAACATTTATATGTGGCTCTTGTTACCGAAGAACTGGCCTTCCATTGGTATATACTTTCTTTTGGAGACACTTAGCTACTACTTTCATTCATTCTTTCCATAACTAACTCATTTCATACTTCATCGAACTACAGAAGTGTTCACATGCTTCGCAGACTAACATTTCAAATATCCCAAAACATTTCTCTTCCTCCCTAACCATTATCAATCAGCGATAAATTGTTGACGCATGCTTGATTTTGAAACGCCTTCGACGTCATCGGAGTAATCCAAAACCTCACTCAGAAAATATCAAATCTTACCTTTCCACGCATGGAGACGCTTTCGAGGGGAACCTGGAGTGCTTTCCGCTGTGACAATCCCTTTGAGAGGGGTGTTCATTTACGCCTATCTCAGTTTCCTCAGCGTTAGAAGAACTCCTTAATTTCCACCTTGGAGACAAACTCGGAAACAGCAAGAAGAGGGGAAAATGCATTTGTTTGCAGACGAAGGCTGCTCTTGGGGGGTGACGGCGAAGGTTCCGGCAACTAAGTTCGGTCCATATATACATTTTACTACTGTGCAATACTCCCGCGAGTTTAAAATGTGTCGACTTCATGATTGTAATATTTGAAAAAGGGTTGGTCGGGTAGCATTTGGAGGGAAATTATTCCCTTTGTTTTCAACAGAAAGACTAACTTTCAACCGAAGACTAAGACCCAACAAGGTCTCCACAACATACGAATCATAGGTTACATATGGCGCTGGGACAGAGATGCCAACTAATGTTTGATGATTCTAATCGATGTATCTACCCTAAAGGGTAGTTGGAAAGACCTTAAACTCATGAAAAGCCCTTTTAAGAAGCAGTTAAAAAATAACAATGGGTTAAATTCAGCGTAGCAAATATTCAGATATTAGTTAATTAATTAGTTTTCAGATAGAGTTAACTTCTATCAAGTAAGTAATGGTATTTTGGATTATAAATCAAAGTAAAAAAATGCAGATCACGTGATTACGTCACGTGCAATCGTGATTTTTTTATTAATTTATTTAATATTTAGAAAATAAAAATTCAAAAGGGGAAGAAAAAATAATTAGAAAACCTAGTAATTACAATTTGATAATTAATTAATAAATCAAGAAATTAAAAAACAAAACCAAATTAACAAAAATAAAAACACTTAAAGTGAAGAAAGAATAAAAACTCAGACACCAAAATAATGAAGTATATTTATTGACATTGAGAAAAGCAACAAACAATAATAATAAATAATTTACATAAATTTACATCTCAAAGTAATAAAATATCACTTAAATAACAAATAATAAATACATTTTTAAGAACAAAAATGATAGATTTATTCTAAACAATAAAATATAAGCAAAAAATTAATTATGAAAAAGAAGGATGTTGTACTTTTTCCACAAAAATTGTTTTATTAACAGAATAAAAACACAGAAACACGACTAGTTTCGGCGAATAATCGCCATTATCAAGGCGCAATTATCAAATTATCACTTGATAATGGCGATTATTCGCCGAAACTAGTCGTGTTTCTGTGTTTTTATTCTGTTAATAAAACAATTTTTGTGGAAAAAGTACAACATCCTTCTTTTTCATCATGATGAATTTCCACCAAACATCGCCAGCGACTGTGGATTTTAAAAAATTAATTTGTACGTCACGCGTGATCGGAGCAATACGTTTTGCTTTCGAGAAAATAACATCCTATACACCCCAAGTGACACGATGATTTTAGACCGCGCTGGACATATACGTCCTTGACGTTATTCGAAATGAGAGCAACCCGAATCGGAGAATAAATGTTAATGGAGGAAGGAAGGAGGTGTGGCGGGACGTGAATGGAGCACGAGGAGAAGAGAAGATGAGAGAGAGAGACCACTGGCAAAGCAAACAGCGTCTGTTGGGAGCAATGTTTAGTCAGGCCTTTGGAAGGTAAGCCTCGTTGAGACGTTCCTCCTATTATTACGTCATCTTTTGAACGAGAGCTTGCGGATGAAGAGGTGAATTTGGAGACGTCTGTTTGCACGGTGGGGCAACGCAAGGCGCCCCAAGAATTTGCTTATGTTTACGAAACGCGG
Organism: Ladona fulva; assembly: GCA_000376725.2. Lineage (NCBI taxonomy): Eukaryota > Metazoa > Arthropoda > Insecta > Odonata > Libellulidae > Ladona > Ladona fulva. The sequence continues at coordinate 289,188 of KZ308791.1, forward strand.
AAATCGAACATCCTCTCCGTCTTCTTCTTATTGACATTCGCTCCATTCTCTTGCGATCCTCCCAAGGATTCCGCTGTTCTCCGCTAAAAGATTCTAAATCTTTAACCTGAATATCAATTTCCAACGCCGAGAACGCTCCGATGGATTTCGAAAGATAAAAATTCTGGAATGCTCTCCGTTCCGTTTAATATTTTCCAATGAACAGTTGCCTATACGAGACGCAGTGGATCGATGTCTCTCTTCCTTTGATTCGAATATGTTGCTCCTCATATGCAAAAATATTTGATGCTTCATAATATACGACTTTTTCCTTTACCGCTCCATATTGGCACCCGGCACCCTTTACCGCTCTATATTGGTGATATGGTCCGCTACGATTTGGTCCGCTACGATTTGGTCCGCTACGATTTGGTCCGCTACGATTTGGTTCCGGGATGATTTGGTCCTTCGGCTATAAGGTCCGCGGCGATTTGGTGCTACGATGATTTAGTAACTGCACGAGATAAATAGATTGTAGCAAGACTGAGATCCGTCATAATTAATTGTTATCGTTACTGCTGGGTAGAATGCAGTAATTTTAGTAGTATTTAACCGTTTGTTTAACAAAAATCAAAAAGCACGCCTTACTGGAATCTACTGGAGTGTTCAATAAGGGAGAAAAAGAATAATCCGGACGTAAAAAGATGACAAAAGTATTGTTTATGTTTCATTTCAAATATTTCATAGGCAGAGAATACGCATTCAGAGATAAATGAGTGTTGTTTCAGAGATAAAGGAGGAGAAATCGAAATATATAATGAATATAAATGGTAAATTAGACAGAAAGGCTGAAAAAGACCATATTAATTTACATTAACAAATTTATTATGCTAATAGGATATTATTCATATCGAAATCCTAGGGATAAGTCATGGAGGTTGACAGTTTCAGGGTTCTTTCGTTTGCTATTAATTTCTGGCAGTTACATTAAGATTGTTCAAATGGACAAGTTGCTAGCAACTTTTGCTTTGCAAGCAACAATAGCAAATATAATTCGCTTTTAATAAGTAAAAAAAACACAAATACCATTATATTACTCTATAATATAGGGAACATTAATTCGCAGTAGGAGGCGATTCAATGAAGCGACATTTTCAGAAGTATAAAGTAAAGACGATAAAATATTTTACGTGTCAAATCATTAAAACTCTAATTGTTTTAAAATCTCTTAAAATGTATAATGTCACCCTTATTTGGTATTTATTTAAATTACATAGATATATTATGAGAGAGAGATACCCTTAATGCGCTATGACCCCAGATAGGAAAGTTTACTGGTTTGTTTATATTAAATGAAGTATATCTAAAACGACAGACGCACAAGTACGTAGAAGAAAATGAAACAGAACAATTTGAAAGGAGTTTTTGATGGAATGAGCTACTAAAGTACTAGACTCTAAAGGGAACAGGTAAATTCTTCAGCATGTATATACGTATACTGTCGCTATTCGAAACAAATATATGTCGAGGTATAAGATGAAATCCGAACATGGCACTTCTAAAGTGCGATTAGTGACAGCTGGGTTAAGTAAAAGCTTTCCTCAAAGGGTAGAAGTCTAATATAGAAGTTCAATCAACTGACACCAAAGCATAGACAGAAATACGAGAGCAATAGAAGAGGTCAAATAAGGAACTTGAGACGCGATTCGCATGAACCAGAACTTGATGCTAGGTATGAATGTAGGAAGTGGATGACTCAAAAGATTAAATAGTCTGAGATTGTTTGATGATGAAGATTTCCATTAGGTTTTATGTGTTCGATGCAGTGAAAGAGAACGGCAAACATCTCTTTCACGTTTAAACTTATGATGTTTCCCTTTAGAATCGAAAAATAATACCAGAGTTCCAAGTTTTGCTTCTAAAACGTTCATCTCTTTTAAGGTTAACGCGGAATTGCAATGAAACAAATTAGCTTTTAAGTAGAAAAATAAGAACTCCAAGCGAATTGTTTTGTTATATCAACAACATTACGTACGAAATGTGTGCATTAATGCTCCTAAGTGCATCCAACCACGCTAATATTGAAGAACTCAAAGATTAAAGATTCACGAAAGATACATCAATATCTTCGCTTAATCGTTGAATCTCTTTTAAATCTATCTAATCTTTGCCATCACAGAAGAGAAACAAATTCCTCAAATAAAATTAAACTCAGTAACTCGTCATATCTATCACTTACAAACGAAACGCGAAAGTTACCTCTACTCTCTCTCTCGTGAATTATCCTTAGGGGGAGTCCTCGTTTCCTCCTCTTTGTAAGACAGTTTCCGCAATGAGGACGTTAGCCGTGGACGATTCCGCAAAGTCGCACGAAACCACTTTGCCCTTGCATGCAAAGTTTCCTAAAGCAGCATGAGAATATATTCTGGCTCGATAGATTAATTGGTTGAAGCATCTGCCCGAAGAGCGAAGGGTTTGAATGCTGGTCCTTTCAGACTTTCTTCATGTCCGTTTTTCCTTGGGATTTTTCCTAGATGCACGCCCTAACGTGCAAAGTTACCTTTGCCATTTTCCTTGTGAAAAACAAATATATTTGTAAATAGAAATGGAGAGAAACATAAGGATTATCACTCAACTTTCGAATTCCCCTCCATCTAAGATGTAAGTATTCTGCTGTAAATAGATGACATGTTCAGCGATTGTTATCGCCAATTAGACGAAGCAGCTGAACGCAACGATTCTAGCGCAAAAAGTATCACACGTGGGAGAAGGTGCGGAGGATTAACAACTGTACTCATAATTATATAAAAAGAAGTTCGCTCTAGCATTTTCTGTTCCCATACTTTCCCTCGTTATAGATACGAGCTTTAGCAATATTTATTACACCATTGTGCCACATAATCATCTTTACATCAGTTTTTAGTCGTTCGGTCATTTTTTTCAGGGAGACAATTCGAAAAATAATTATTATTAATACGTAAGACCAGGAGTGCCATATGAAAAATCTTATCCTTACGTATCACTCTGTGTATATTTTGTTGTAAAATCGCCTCAACCTTGAAGCCTTAACAAGTATGAACTTAACGCTTTCTGTATCTACTCTACTCAAATTTACCTTCATCAGTTTACAGGCTCACGCTCTGCATTCTTTTGCACATTTCTAGGGCTTCTTTCTCAATGTTTTAATGAATTTTTTCAAGGTTCAAACAGAGACAAGATCCTCCCACTTACAAACATCCCCCAAAGATTGCCAATAGAAACTAAATTCTCTCTATTTCCCATGTAAAGTTATATCCATGTGTCATTTTGACTATTCTAACATTATTACATATAAATTAAATGTCTTAATATCGCCCAAATTCATAGATATACATAATATTCTATTTCTTTATAACGAGAAAACGAACATAAAACACATTTTCTTAACTAGCCACTAAGTGTAATCGAAAAGAAACATTTGCGTCCGAACTACTCGTGCAAAATTAGTGGAATGAATAGAGACGTGGTCGTCTCAGTTTAATATCTCGGAATCACACTTACGAATAACTCAAACTGGAGCACACATATCCGAAAACTCTGCGGTAAAGCAACTCATAAAAGCTCGGTTTTATAAAGCTTAATGTAGGTAGATGCGATGAAAAGGTTAGAGAGCGATGTTATTTCACCTTAGTCAAGCCCCAACTGAAATATGCGGAAAGGATATGGGTTCCGGCGGATGAAACGTGTTCCCGCGAACTACAGGAAGTGCAGCGGAAGGCGATTCAATTTGTTAAAAAATGCACCGATTTAAAAGCGAGCGTTGCGCAAATGCTCTCGGACGTAGGCTGCGAACCCCTGAAATAAAGGATATTAGAATCTAGGCTGCGATTGCGTGATAAATTCAGAGGAAGTACATTTACTGAAGACGCGATCGGTATTACGCAACCCCCTGCTTCTACGGCCACCCGACAATGACCGAAAAATATGAGACATAGATGCGAGGACATGTCTTTTTAGGGACTCATTCTTTCCACGATAAGAGATAATAATAAACTAAAGAGGTAACTTGAAGGCTTGGTGTTTAGACAGTTACGATATGGCGTTATTTGCTTAGGACCGTTATCAAAGATCCGTAAGCAATGACGGTACATGCACGGTAAAAAAGTTTCCTAAAGCTTTATAGAGAGATAAAATGGTTGGAAAAAACTCCAAGTCTCTTCAACTGCAAATAGGGACGTGAAGGATTCGCTTGGATCACATCCTCAAAATCGAAAAGCGCCACTCAAGCTCTTATATCACGTGATCCACACTGACAGGTATTATTCCATCTTCCTTCCCAAATCCATAATTTTCTTCTCATCGCAATTTGCGGCGTAAGAGGAGAGGGCTTCCTCGAAATTTCAGAGGATATTTCCGCTGCGTCGGCCGCTCTTCATTTTTATATATCCGCAATAAAAATCGCTGACAAAGGATTCTCTCCGCGGAGGGACAAAAGAGTGGCAGCGATCTCCGTTCCAACGTCTCCAATCAGCCGTCCGAAATTGCAACATCAACGGAAATAACCGTCGAGGACATTAAAAATAACTCAGAGGAGCATAACGATCCTGTGAGGGAATAGATTCAAAGCAGAATGAGGCCGTCATTAAATATTTTTCGAGGGGTCGCTCGTTCGCAGAAGGAATTCCGAAGAGGATAATTGAAGGCACTGCGAATCTTAGGGAGCCACGATTAAACGCTCGGCAAGGCTCGAGATTGTCAAGAAGGAAAGAGGTTTAATTGTGGGTCACTGTATTCAAAGTACTCCTCAACGGGCAAATTAATCATTGCTCCATGTAAAGTCATTGTTGTGGGTAAAATTAATCGCTCTATGGCTCTCCAGTAAAACTACTCTTCGCAAAAACACGGCCAGTTTAGCTACTTCCCTCACCAACGTCCAGCCCTTTCTTTTATTTCCACACTCTTCCACTCCATTTGCACGTTTTAATCTTAATCTCGGCCTTGTTTCCAATGCGCTGTCGTCCTGTTAATTGAAATCCATTTGTCATTTTCACCTCTCGCTGATTAAAGATTTTCTACGAATTCTATCCTATTTTTAGCAAATTTTAGGTATTTTCATTTACATCTGCATAAATACTCTACTGCCGTCTTTCGGTGTGTGGCAGGGGGTGTAAACATCAAGCGCTTGAGTTGTTCGGCTTATCCTTATCGCACATCGTTTGTGGAAAGAATAAGCACCTAGAAAGATTTGTCTCGCATTTATTTCTCGTATTTTTCGGTTATTGTCGGGTCGGCAAAAGTTGCAAGGGGGTGCATAATACCGATAACGTCTTCCGCAAAAGTACCTGCTCTAAATGTATCAAGCAATCGCAGCCTAACAGCCTTCTAATCTACTTTCCTTCAAGGATTCTTAACCTCCGAGTCATCCGCAAACACCCTAATATTGTTATTAATCTCGCCGCTCAGACCATTGATTTATATCAGGAGGAGTAGAGGCTCAATTAGCCTGCTTTGAGGCACTCCTAAGGTAACTTCGACTTTTTCCGCACTAACGCCGTGAAGTACTATTTGCTTTATCTTTCGTATTTCGTCATTTTCATTAAGTAGATCAACACTTGTCTCATTCTATTCGTACTTTGTTGAATAGTGTTTCCTAAAATACGAAAGATAAACCCTAAAATATCAGTAAAATAGATAAATTGATAGATTTCCACTTTCTTCGAGATAGATATATAAAATTATCTAATTCCGCTTTAATCATAATCATTTCCATAATGCCACTAGGCAAAAAAGTGACTCCCTAAATTATGCGATCTTCAATCGATCGAAGAGAATCTTTAAATATTAAAAATAAAATTTTTGACTCGTGCTTTGGCGGTTCTTCCTACTGCTTAATCTACGTGTACCATCGAAGCAATTCAATCCTTTTTTTTATATTCTCACTTGACAGGTGACCAAAATATAACGCTCCTTGACCATTTATATTGTGTTATTATATATTTAGATAATAATAGATAGAGTTATACTATTTGAATTTCTAGAGAACATTTTATGACACCTCTATATTGTACTTCTGTGTTTATAAATTAGTATTACTATATTGTGTCAATAGAAGCAGGAAATAAAGAGCTAAAACAACCATGAATTCAGTAAAAAAATAAAGGCAAAATCACCAATGCACGCGACGAAAGATATGCCAAAGGATATTAGCAAATTGTTCCTAGTAAAGCGATTAAAACCTCATGCTGTAAGTCAATAGTCAGTGCTCAAAAACGATAGTTAACTACGTCTACCTTAGTAATTATTATTATCTAAAAACATATGGATAGTTTGTAGCTCTGCAGTTGACAGAAATGTGCTTATCGCAAAAATTGTATGTAAAAACCCACGGAACACAATAAATAGCGAAATCAACAAAGATAACACAAGCAACCTCAACAATAACATGGGTGAGTTGGCAAAAATGTCTGCCTGGTATTTACCCTGGTCTGCCAGAAAACCTCTCCGGAACTTCCAAAGGATTACGGGCGCAGAAAACATAAAAAACCTGTTTTACTACCATGGAAATTGGAAATGCTTCACAGTAAAGAAGTGAAGATATTACATTACCAACGGAAGATGTTTTCAAGATCTAAAAGACGATCGGGTTCCTCTGGGAGAGAGGAATACCCTTCGGAAGCGAATGCAATTTTAAATGTCTCGGCGATTAGGAAAAGGTGTAATTTATTGATGGGCAGGGCTGTAGAGGGATCTGAAAGGAGACGGAGAAAAGGATCTTCTCGTTGGGAAGGGAAAGTGCGAAGGTGAATTTCGTAGCATCCTGAATGGTTACTGAAGAAGAGTGTTCTGGACTCGCAAAATGGAGGCGGAAGGGATAACACACGCAAACTCCCTTCCATCCAGCGAGAGATAGCCCCAGTCGACCGGAAAAGTCATTTGAAGAATTCCAATTTTCACTTCTTTCCGGAGGCGCAAAACGCGGATTGGTCTCAATGTGAAGGTTATAGGGGATTGAAGGGAGTTGAGGGATTTGGAAGGGGCTGAGGGGTGGTGGGGATTCTAAGAGAGAAGATGGGAAGAGGAAAGGAAAAGGAGGGTTAAGAAGATGAAATACTGAAGAAAGATATTGTACGAGTGTTGGGTTGATGTTGAGCGTATACTTGGCGGTTGCTTCGTGGATGTTATAAAGATGCTTCATGGATATTGAGCGGATAATTTGTGGATGTCGTGTGCATCCTTACTGGATGTTATGTGGATTATTCGTAGCTGCTGTGCAGATGGTTTGTACATGGATGTAGCTTGGATGATTTGTAGATGCTTCTTGGGCGATAAATGGATTTCTTTTGGAGTTTATGTGAATGCCTTAAGCATGGGTGGATGTTATTTAGATGTTTTGTGGATGATTTGTAGATGACTTGTAGATGGTTTGCGGATGGTTTGAGAATGACTTGCGGATAATTTTTGTATAATTCGTGGATGGTTGTAGATGCATTTCGGATGTTATGAGGATTATTCTAGGTTATCACGTGAGTAATTAGTGGCTGTTGAATGGTTAACTTGTTGTTGTTGTGTACATACTTCGTGGATACTTTGTGGATACTTCATGTTAAGATACTAAATGTTAAGAGGATACCTTTTGGATTTCTATGGATGCTTTATAGATGCTGTATCGATGATTTGTTGTTGAAAAATTCGTTGATGTTGTATTAATGTTGCTTGGAAGCTTCATGGTTGTAGTGTAGATTCTGCGATAATCTTGAAAGGGTTCTGTGTTGATATAGAAAAACGGGCCCAGGGAGAGAAGAAAAGAGTTGAAAAGAGGAGTGAGTTGGGACAAGCACGAAGAGTAGAGTAAAGATATTTTGAAGAGGAAGAGAGATAAAGAGCAGAGGGTACGAGGAAGGGTTGGAGAGGAGATGAATTATAGGGGAGAGACGATGGAAGAGGGTGGATCCAGCTGAAGAATCGAAAGAGGGGAGAAAGAAAGAAGATATTGAGGAAAACAAGGTGAAGATTACAGAGATTAAAAGGAGGAAGTTTTCAAGAGAGCGGAGTGAGAGGGGAACGGACCTGTAAGAAGGAAGGATTAGGAGATGGCGTTGGAAGAAAAACGGATGGTAAAGAAGCGTAGGAACATGACGGAGTATGTGTGAGGAAAAGGCGAGATTCATGAAAGATAGAAAAGGGCCAGTCGAGAGAAGCGGAGGATGTGAAAGTGACAGGAGGTAACGGAAGAGTTGGTTGTATTGGAGGGAAAATGGATTGAAGTGGGGAGAGAGTGGAGAGCTGCTAATGAAATGATGAGTGAAAGGAGTGAAGAGCAGGCGATGGGTGAAGATGGTCAGTTAATTGGAATGCGAATGAAGAGGGCGAGGCGGTGAGAGTGTGAACGCATGGTGAGATGAGAGAAAGGTGGATAAGTACTATACACGTTTGGGCTCAGGAACCCAAAATTTTGGATCCAGAGGAAAATTGCACTGCCCGGGAGTTCTAGCAAATTCCCGAAAAACGTAATTTCTATTTAATTTTCGTATACTGCTTGAAGTGAAGACAATGTGACCGTGTAGAGAAGGACATTTTTTGATGCTAATGGGGAACCATAGCTACTCTTACTCTTCCACTTTTGCTATCCTTTGCCCTCATTCCAATTCAGTAAGATTGTCATGCACATTACTCTAGCCACTCTCTTGCAAATCAAATTTTCGTCCACGAGTGGCTCGTAATATGGAAACCTGGCAACCAAAGGAATAGCTAGGTGGTGGTTTCTGGGGTTCAAACCCCCCTCCCTCATGAGAACAGAGCCAACAACAAACGAAAGGATGTGAGAGGATGTTCTCCAGCAATTATGGTTTACAAACACAAACACCGCAGAAAATTCGCAGGGTATAGATGTTAAAATAAATCAGTTTTTATTTTCATTAGATTTTGGGCGTAAATACTCCTGTCCCTGGATTGTAGGCGATGCAGTGTTTACTCCGTGGCTAACACCCCCCCCCCCTCGCCCTTTGGACTACGCCCTTGCTGGCAACCATGAGGAAGAGAAGTTCCTAGGGTGAGGAACAATAGTTTGGGAATAGGAGTGATTGGTGCCATCTCCGAGAAGGAGATGCGCGAAATTTTATGCGCAGGTCCTTCACTACGGGGCTGAACTATAGCTTTCTCGCAGGCAGCATTTCAACCTACATTCCTGCAAACTTTATTGTGCGCATTCTCTCCATTCAAAATATCTTTCTCTCTCAAAACTCCAGAGTATAGCTGGTTATAAAACGTGGATAATTACTATTTGAACCCATGAGCATCATTAGCCAACTTGTCATAATGTATCTTTTAGGGAAAAAGCTCGTTTATTACGCGGATAGGCAATAAGAGATTTCGGGTAAGGCAACGAAATCTCCCGAATAGAGAATTTCGTCGTCCGGACCAAAAACATGGATTCAAATGTCAGAAATCCAATTTTCCGCATGAGTTGACACAGTTAAACACAACATATTCACCGTTATCTAAAGCTGCTTTTGGCCCTTTTAGGATAACTACACCTGGATAATGATCAAAATTACCAAGTAGAGCGGCAACAAGGGGTAAGGACGTTTGAAGTACAAAGGCCCGTTAAGAAAGAGAGAAATCGGGCGAAAGGAAGCGACCCCTAGAGGATCCCGAGAAAATTGAGAGTGAGATAGGTGGAAAAGCAAGCAATGAGATGATTTGTGTACGGGTGCATCTCATCTGAAGCGGGATAAATGGAAATGTATGACCCGTTAAATGAAGGACCCGGGGTGCCTCGCGTTTGCGGCAATAAAAAAGATATACGCGAGAGGTAGAAAGGTTCCGAGAACAAATGCTATGAAAAACAGCCAGGTGGAAAAGAATTTCCACTTCCAGCCTAAATTTTCTTTTCCTTCCCTTCTTTTCCCTTCCCACCCAACCCCTTATCCCTTCTCCTGTTCTCACTCGGACGTGCTGTAAATCAACCTCAGTCTCTTTTCTATTATCACAATTCCCGCCTAACTCTTTTCTATGCAAGAAATTTATGGGATTTAATTAAGCACTTGAGATCATCTTTCATTATACAATACTCTGATATACACACCAGACATAATCCACGTCAGGTGGTTCTGAAGATTTACAGCGACGATGCGGATCGATTTCCCAAATTTGATTCCACGGGGAAGAGTGAATTATTAATGACTAAAAAGGATTTGTTGAAGAAAGTCCGTCCCAGGTTTATCCCTCCGTTCGCATCTTCTATTATATGTCCACCGCAAGCAATTGACAGAAAACTTTTAAAGGAAAATAAACACCGTTAATACTCGCATATGGGTCTAGTAATTTTCCAGTAAATGGATGTTATTGGGGGGATTAGGAAATATCTTTTTTTTTAATCTCTTACAAAAGTTCACCCCCACCCTCCACATTCAACAGAATTATTTCATTGTTTGTGTTTATTCATTTCTCACCCTTCACAAATTGAAGTAGCAATCAAGCTGAAAAATAATCAATGCATATATAACGAATTTTAAAGACAGGGAAAAACACTAAAATAGTTATAATCTACTAGAGAAGGGTTGAATAACTTTAACTCTCGCCTAAAATAACATCTTTTATTAAACTAACTTAAAATAAAAAATTGATTGACTTCTTTCAGATTAAGGTCGAATTTAAACATAAAATTTCGATTAAAGAAATGTAAAACTAGGTTAACCTTCGCACAATTGTATGAGGTAAATGAGGTAAGTTAAAGCTTTCTCAAGAGACTAAATAAAGATATTTTTGAGTTTTGGTTTTCCTGCATTAGTCTTCTAAATATTTAAGAAATCCATTGAGATATCATAGCATATTTTCAGAACTCTTTATTAAACCTCGCTTCAATCAAAAGATTTATGAATCTATCTTTTCCAATGTGGCTGTAAAGGTGTTGTAATCTCTTCATCTCACGCGGTCACCTATCCCAAAAGAGTTCATCTTTCTCCTACATTTTGAAGGATGAAATCTCAATTCTACATTATATTCAATTGTATATATAGATGTACTCTTAGCCTACCTCTTGATTCGTCAAGGTTTAGAGAGTGGCAATTGTTCCAATTGAGTTGAAAGGTTTTTCTTACATGGTGAACGGATAGAGGGAGAAATTTCTCACTTATTTCGGCGGGTAATCCACTCCCTTTCAACTTAGATAGGGTGTATGGAGGTCTACGATGACTGAAGGACTGTAGTTGACAGACTGAGATCGTATACCAAGAAGATAAAATGAGTATAAACATTTTCTTCTGCTTATACAGGGCTACCCTAAGTCATTAATACTATAATATTCTATGTAGTGACATAAATGTTAAAGAGAATTAATCTCTTGTTTATCTTTAATGAATTAATTCATCACAATAAGATCTAAGACTATTGAAAAAGAAACAACTTCTCCTCCGCAAAACCTTATACTAAATGAGAGTTCGGGAGAGGAAGAAAAGGGTTGGCCAAATTTTTGGGGATCAATATGAATTTGCGGCCCTCGCTAAAAATTTTACCTGGTATACTTTGAGAAAAATAGTCTAGCAGTGAAAAAAGTGCCGGGGCCCGGAATGCCTTTCCCACATCTTGCCCATCGCTAACCAGCTAGCTTAATAGACTAAAAGCATAACCGAAATACAAATATATTAATACCCTGCAAGTAACCTACCGAGAGGGGGTGTAAACACCGAGAGTTCGAGTTATTCTTTAATTTGATATCATCGCTTATCATTCACTGAAAGAATGAGTCCGTAAAACGAATTGTCTTAGCATCTATTTCTCTTATTTTACGCTGATTGTCGGATCGGCCGAAGTAGCAGAATGGGGTCGCATAATACCGATTACGTCTTCCGCAGACGCACTTTCTCTGAATCTATCAACCAATCACATCCTTGCATCAGATCTCCTTTCTCTAACGGAATACCAGCCTTCGTCTGATAGCTCTTTTGTAACGCTTACAATTTCATCGTAGCATTTGTTTGACAAAATTTGTAGCCCTAGCTACACTTTCTCGAGTTTGCAATTACACGCTTCATCCGCTAGATCCCATATTCTTGCCGCATATTACAGACGGGGCAGACTAAAGTAAAATAACATCTCCCTATAACATTTTTATCGCAACTGCCGAAAATACTCTTTACAAATCCGAGATTTTCGGTTTACTTAACCGCAAATTTTCCGGGTTTATATACTCAAGTTTACGTTACTTGCAAGAGTGATCTCGAGATATTTATCTGACTCCATTAAATTTTAAATTATCCTTTTAAGGGTTACATACAGAATAAGAAATGGAACAGAGTACATTGGTTGAGTCATTATAGTCATACAATACCTTAAATTCCAAATAAAAATCATTATTTTATNGGCAAAGGAAGCAAGCACATTGAGAGTGAAATCTAGGCAGTGTCAATCGCATGGGAGGAACGTGCGAAGCAAGAATAAGGAGAAGGGTTGGAGATAAGGATGGCGGTCACAAAAGGGATATCTGAGCCATTCGGCACTTCATTGTCCACATGAGAAGGACGCTGTCCCTTTCCTCGGAAATTAAAGCAGCCAGGGTCAAAGGGATAAGGGAAACGAGATAAAAGAACCAACGTCCGAGGGTTAGATGCGCACTGCGGTTGAAGTGGCGTGGGTTCGACGGGAAAGGGCACAAAGGACCCCAAGAGGAGCCATTTGGGGTCCCGAACTGGAATGTGCTCGGAAGAAACGGCACAAGGAAGGGTTTTTGCTTTCAAAGGATTATGCGAGATCCAGGATAACTATTAAAGTGTCGAGATCGAATTTCAAAAGGGAAAGCTTTCAGGTCTTCCTTCTAATCTGGTCAAACTCATAACATTAAACTTCTCGAAAGCATGTACAATCTGGGATGGGGGTGTCGGGTTCAACACAGTAAGTCCCAGAAAAAATGAAGTGGAGGATGTATTCGGGAGACGTTTCTCTCGAGTGAGAATGCGGATAAGGGCAATAAGCTATAGAAAGGGAAAGGCCGTCTGCTGCAAAAAAAGCATCTCTGATAGAAAAAGTAACCGAGGCACTTCCTCACCCTAGAAAAACTATAACACGATATGATGGAATGATGAAATGATGTAGATTAAATTTCCAGAAACGATTAATGTAAGAGAAACGGAAAAGGAAACCCATTTCACTTTCCAAAACCAAATGACAGAAGTAATTCAACATAACTATTTCGATGCACTTATATGTTACTATCATTGCCATAAAAATTAGTATTTGTAGTATTGTTAAAATTGTGATCAATTTGTTCCATAAAAGTCCACCCAAAGGCAAAACTACCTCTCATGTAAACGAAGGAAAACATAGCTATGAATAATTTTTCCGCAACTATTTCAAACCACAGCCAATTATATAACTCACACAGATATGAAGACCCCGTATATCTCCCGAAGTTTTTAGCATCCGGAAAGCGCCCTCCAAGGCAGTGAACTTACCTGAAAAAATAAACAGAGAGGAAAATAAACATTTGTTATTTTCAAAATATTCACAAGCTTTTCAACTTTTTTAATAATTTTTTACACGCTCCCTTCGAATGTTATGGTAAGATTTTAAGATTGGAAATGTTTGCGGAAAAAACAACAAAAATACAAAAATTTGGTATAAAACGCCAAAGATGCTTCTAAATTCATTAAAATATGTCATTAATGCGAGTAACGTTTTCTTTTTGTAAGGAATAAAAAAGTTGGAAATATATTAGGTTAATATTCATGTTTGAAATTAAATAACTATCGTATTCTGGACACTACTTTTGAAACCTATGTTTAGACGAATACCTCATCATGCTACGAAAACACCATTACCCCGATCCTTAAATTTTGAATGCTTAATTCTACGAATGGAAAGATGGGAGCCGAGTCTGCTTTCAAATAAACAAGGAATTGTTTTTGTTTTTGAAGAGCTATGAAAATAATCGTTTTCATCGTGTCGATAATTGAAATAGAAGAGCTTTTACAAGTTATTTTAATGCGCCATGCTTCAAAAGTATATGAAGTGTTTTCATTTTCATTTTTATGATGGTCTTCCACGAAGTAACGACTTCACGCATTGAATTTCCTCATTTTCTTTGAGCAAAATCAGCCGATCGTCTCGTTCCCGTTGGTCTAAAAAGGGTGGAGAGTTTTTTCCATTGAAATGCCGCATTTTCCATTCCATCGCATAAGAATTCGCATAAGGATGGGCGCATGTTTAATCTTCCGACTATTCTTAAATTCCGTGTTGCATGCATTTAAACAGTTTAACATCGAGACTGAACATGAGAAAACAACTTTATTCGCTGAGTTAACAAAAAGAGAACAAATAGAGAAAGGATGTATAATTTTCCACAGAAAATTTATATGACACCCTGTTTCGGAGTTACATTGCCATCATCAGGTGACACAGCTAATGTAAATACCAAATATACACTCAACATATATAACTTAGAAGAAGGAAAGGGGAGGAAGAGCAATGGGTGTTGCCGATAGGAGTGAAAGTATTGGTAGGGGTGAGAGGGCAGATTTCAAAATAGGACAAGAAAATAGGGAGAGGCCCTCGTTAGTGAGGGAACCATGAGGTGAGGAAAAGTGACAAATGATTTGGGGATGTTCGAAAGCGTTAAAGCGGGGAAATTCGGTTTAAAAATGAAGAATCTCCTGAGAAAAAATGCTTGAATTACTACTTTCAAAAAGATACTTGAGTAAGTGGGAGGAGACAGGCTTGTGGAGGAATGCCATAGGATGTTCGTTCGTATGCCTATGTAGATGGCACTGCATTATTCATAATTTATTTATTATATAACGCCGAAACCGGTTCTCGAATAAAACGTTTCCGCAGAAAATTATAAATCCTTTCTGTTTCTTGGATATCCACAATATATCGGCCGTCTCTACAGATTGCATGAAAGATAACATTTAATGTAGAGCTTTCGGATAGCCAAATGGGTAACGCTTTCGACTTCGGTGAAAACGGTCCCGGGTTCGATTCCCGAAGGGAGCTCACGTGCGAAATTACCTTCGATGTCGCAGCAGTTTTAGAATTACTTCTGCTACTACTAACATTTAATAATGTATATGCAGACAATTAGCACGCAGGTAGAGTATATATTATATTTACATCATTATTATCATTAGCAGCCTAACCGCAGTTTAGTTATAATAATAATAACTTCCCATATTGAAAAAGTAAGATCAAATAGTAATTTCCACAGGTTTTTTTTTCATATTCAAAATAGGAAAAGAATAGAATTTCAGAATATATTTATATTTTGACTATGAAAAACATATTTTGAATATGAAATATATTCAGCGGAAATTACTAAGTGTTTGTTCCTACATCTTTAATATGGCACCGTTCCACAAACTTGAACATAATAGATCCACGATAATTTTCAACTTCACTTTCGCTTGCGTTGTTGGCATTTGTGTTGTTCGAAACATTGAAAAAAGAAAACATTTAAATATGGGCATTTGTTTCAGGAAGTGACTGAAAGACCACATTGAATCCCGCAAAAAGGCCTCATGGCGCCAGAAAGCCATAGGTGCCCCATTTCTGGTCTATGAGAAGCATAGCAACGGTGTAATAGGGACTGGAACGATAAAAAACGACTCTTTCTCCAAGGCAAAGGAAGCAAGCACATTGAGAGTGAAATCTAGGCAGTGTCAATCGCATGGGAGGAACGTGCGAAGCAAGAATAAGGAGAAGGGTTGGAGATAAGGATGGCGGTCACAAAAGGGATATCTGAGCCATTCGGCACTTCATTGTCCACATGAGAAGGACGCTGTCCCTTTCCTCGGAAATTAAAGCAGCCAGGGTCAAAGGGATAAGGGAAACGAGATAAAAGAACCAACGTCCGAGGGTTAGATGCGCACTGCGGTTGAAGTGGCGTGGGTTCGACGGGAAAGGGCACAAAGGACCCCAAGAGGAGCCATTTGGGGTCCCGAACTGGAATGTGCTCGGAAGAAACGGCACAAGGAAGGGTTTTTGCTTTCAAAGGATTATGCGAGATCCAGGATAACTATTAAAGTGTCGAGATCGAATTTCAAAAGGGAAAGCTTTCAGGTCTTCCTTCTAATCTGGTCAAACTCATAACATTAAACTTCTCGAAAGCATGTACAATCTGGGATGGGGGTGTCGGGTTCAACACAGTAAGTCCCAGAAAAAATGAAGGGGAGGATGTATTCGGGAGACGTTTCTCTCGAGTGAGAATGCGGATAAGGGCAATAAGCTATAGAAAGGGAAAGGCCGTCTGCTGCAAAAAAAGCATCTCTGATAGAAAAAGTAACCGAGGCACTTCCTCATCCTAGAAAAACTATAACACGATATGATGGAATGATGAAATGATGTAGATTAAATTTCCAGAAACGATTAATGTAAGAGAAACGGAAAAGGAAACCCATTTCACTTTCCAAAACCAAATGACAGAAGTAATTCAACATAACTATTTCGATGCACTTATATGTTACTATCATTGCCATAAAAATTAGTATTTGTAGTATTGTTAAAATTGCTTGTATAGCTTAGGTCATTTCGCACGTAGGCCCCCACCGGGAATCGAACCGAAGTCGAACGCGTTGCCCACTTGGCTATCCGGGAGCCCTAAATATTTTAAATTGCTAAATAATAAGTTATGATCAAAGCAATCCCTGTTGCTGTTGACAAATTATGTTTCCATAGGAGACATGTCGAAATATTTGGTAGATCACAAGGTATAAACATATTAATTTCGTATATTTTCTATGTTTTGACTATATCCTGTGTAAAAAATTGTAAATTTATTTCGTTTGAAACTAAAAGCTAACAATCTAGCTTAATCATAGAAATAAAAAATAGGAATCCATTAATTAATGAGAACATAGAGTTTGACCGCAGCAATTTTCTTTCATCCAAGCTTCAGTTTGCAGATGAATAACGATAATATTAGTGATTAATGCATCAAATGAAAAGAAAGAAAGCGAGAATAATAGTAACATCAATTTACGAAATAACTAATGGAATTCAAAATAGTATGTTTTAATTAAATAATAATGATTACCAAAGCGACTACATTAATAAATCCTTCCTTGCAAAAGTAAATAATAAAAAGTAACAATAAAATCCAAACTCAAAAAATTTTATTTTATTAGACAACCTAACCGTACAATTTTGCCCAGCAATATACAATCAGATACATAAGCCACACCGTTAAGAGCTGAGCATGATTGGCACTTGCGATCTACTGCTTTATCATAAAAATATTTACATGAAAGACTAATAAAAATCTGAAATAAATTTGAAGTATCTAGAAGTTAAATTACAGCTTTTTATAACTTCTGAATACCCAGTAAATGCGAAAAGTTCTTGGTTTAAGTTTAAAATAATGCCAAATTTAACACGAGAATGAATCCCAACGGATTGAAAATTATCAGCATCGAGTCGAGTTAGTCGAAAAGGAATGCCTTCGAGGCCTTTATATCGACATTCAATTTGAATCAAATGAACTTTCTCTTTTATCGAGTTACTAACTCTTCACCACTTCCAATACGCGGATAAATATTACGAAATACCGCAAAAGTAATCCTTAAAATTAACTTTCCATTGAGTAATCAACATTACGTTACAACATACATTTTCATTGCCTTTCATGAAATTCACTCTAATGACGTGGTAATTACGCAATTAAAGTCGGTACAACTTCGATAATTAAGATGAAAATTTTAAAAGTCAGTTATAATTGTATATTTACGTACATGATATCCACAACATCATGCTGCCGTTAATTATTATTTCTTTAGTAGAGGTATTCGTGCTCAAAGATAAACAGGTAAAAAACCTTAGCCTTGATTGCCTGTATTCTATAATGAACAATTGAAATATGCTGAAAACAAAACTCTCTTGGTGTGTAATAAAGCTCAAAATAGCTAATTGCGACTTTTTTGAGAATCCATATATTTTTATATATTAATTATAATCTTTAGATTTAGAACAATATTTATTAGAATTGTCGTAACATAATATATTTAAAATGCCAAACAATGCCATTTTATTATATACATGCTCTGTGTGAGCTCCAATGAAAATGTTTAGAATGTTATGCTATCCGTGAACGAATAGTTAGGTCACTAAGTGGTTTAATTTTCCACGACATAATTTAATACTCCTATGAATAACACTAAGGTAAGAGAGGAAACATGTCATATGCTACCTCGTTAATACTTTAAATTTTTTATACGCCCTCTCTAATACTTACCCAAAGAAAATAATCATAATAAGTAGCAGTATTGTTAAAAGTGCTTCGACGGCTAAGATCATTTCAAACATGGGAGCTGCCACAGGGATTCGTACCCAGGACCAAAGCCGAACGCGCTGCTTACCAGGAGCCCGATGATTGTAATTAAATGTATTACTATTATACTTAATACGAAAGAATTCTGTGTCAGTTTAATTCTTACGTGTCCTGTTTCTAATCAGTTCGAACAGAAATGTTTAGAATGTAATACCACCATGTATCACACCAAAAGATTGTATCGTTTCTTTTAAAGGAGGAAAATAGTCTACCGTAAGCAGAGATTCTTCGCTAAACACACATATTACGTAAAGGTGATAAGTTACCTTCTTTGACTGTGTCTTTCCACTTGTTATTACGAAATTATTATATTTATTCTCTACAAACAGGCGAATCAACGACAAGAGGATTAATTGTACAAATCCTTTCGAAAACCTGACCCTTCGGTGGATACGATGATTCCTAAGATAGTAATAATTGGAAAAATAGATGCGACTACGTTGGTATGGAGTGAAAGGATAGATAGACGAGCGAAAGAATCAGACGTCTATTAAGAGAGATATAAGATTTTATCGCCCGGAACATAAGACCGGCTCACATTTAGGAAAAAGTATAGATGAGAGAGTATCCTTTTATCTCACAAAAGTCCCCTTGGCCATTAAGACCCGCCCAGGGAAAACTTTGGGAAAGAAAGAAGTCTTCGGAAAAAGCGACATTGGATGTGTGCGAGAGGACAGCGTCGGTGTCATAACCCAGAAATCCGATGACAAGCACCTCGACCGCCGCAGCCTTCTCATTTTTTCGAGACGAAAATAAAGATGTCTCGGATCACGTACTATTGGAAAACTTTTCTCCCGAGAAACCGTATTGGAAAATGAAACTAATCCCGTGAATAAAGATAAAGAGTCAAAAGGTAACGCCTTTCAACGATTGGAATATCGAGGATGTGAAACCTAAAAATTGCTATATCTTTTGCGAATACGTGCCGGGATTTGGTATGAATCTGATTGCTGCGAAAATGATGTGCAGAAAAGCTTACAACGGGCAATTGTCGATGCTATCAAATCATATTCATATGTGATACAGTTCTGAGGTTTGTTCAGAGGAAAGGGGCACCATTTATTATTGATACTTTATACATGTGATTAAACTAACATCCAAACGAGAATAGCATTTGTATTTTAGTAGTATTTTAAATACTGATATTTCAAATTCAATTTCTAAATGTAAAGTAGAATCTTAAATTACACTAACTGCATGAATCTCAGAAAAACCCAATTCTAAGGTAGTTCCCTTTCTTTGTAACCACTCAATAAAAGTGGATTGATTTCGGTTAATAACCTTTAATTTTGATGAAAAATTAAACAAAATTCTTCAAAATTCAGATTATGAACGTTCAGCGCACGCACGTAGAAAAACAACAAAGGATAATAAATGCAAACAAATTAAGATTCATTCACAATTCTTTGTCTTCATTGATCTTTTTCATTATCACTGAGAAACAGGAGGAAGATAACGAGATATATAACAGTCCATAACCAGATTTCCGGAATTAAATACACACATTTCAATTAGTATATTTGCTAATTTTCACTTATTTTAGTGAGCTCAATCTGAAAATCAAAAAAATTCGTTAATAAATTACAAATCCCAACACGATGACCAAAACTGGTGGCAGAAATTTTTTAATATACTTCTACTAAAAAATCATCAATGATATTTGTGAATTAATTAACTACGATAAAATGGACGAAATTTCTTGAAAAATCGAAAACCGTGCTAAACGCTAATGATAGATTTTCATGAAATTCACATTTATTCTGCTTAAAACTCCACGGTCCTTTCTAATCACTTACACCATAAGATTTCTCCGTATCTCGTAACGGTTTCAGACGTTTACAATGATAATAATTTTCCATTAAAATGTCAGTGTTTGCAGTACTGCATAAACACGTGATTAAATATCTTAGGAAGAATATCACAAGTATATAAAATAATTTATAACTCCAAACTTACATAAAATACGTTATTAGGGTATTGGCCATTTAATCCGATCTTTTCTCGAAGAGAGTCAGTTCCTACCTCACAAGAATGACTCCGAGGGTTTCCGCTCAACTCCATTTATTTCAACGTCAAGATTTTAACTTTAGATAAAACTGTATCAATGACACGGAATGGAACGTTACGAATCCAGAATGCTCAACATTGAGATATTTCCCTCACGGAAGTGGTTCGTCTTCGCTAAAGGCAGGAGGAGTTTCGCGAGAGCAGTTTATCTGAGTCGGCGAATAGCGGTAATGTAGTTGGCGAAAACAGGGCTTTTATCTTGAGGTTCCTTACGGCTGCTGCCACGGCCAAAAACCGCAATCGTCTACTTTGGGCCTCGAATAGCGTCAAAGAAGCCGTGGCGATGTGAATTTCTCTAAAGACAGCGTAAACACGATTCGGTGGAAAGATAGGAGAGCGCAGGATTTCGCTCGAATAGTAGGTTAGCGCAGCTGAAAACCGCAGCTCAAAATTTCCGCACGAAATCGGGGCGTATCTTCGGGGCTTCAAATGCAGACTTCTCAACGAATATCGCAGCAGGAAAAAAATCGTCTGTCAACGAATTTGGAGAATTTCGGAGGATTTCAAAAACCGAGTTTAGTCTGTTAATTTAACAAATATTCCAGAAAGAATTGTGGGGGTGAGGAAAAACGACTGGGAAATAACTATGCGCTCAGAAAGAAACCGTTTACTAATAGGGTATTTTGCATCATTCTGACATAGAGATGAGGAATCAACTGCCTCCTTCTACACATTTTGAAACAAATTCAGCATTCAAATAGTTTCGTTCTTCATTCTTCATTCATCGTCAAGTGGCGATAAAATTAAAAATATTCCTCTTTTGGTTTATTCCTCTGTATTTAATTCCTTTTTCTACGTACGTACGATTTTGATGTTGGACTGTTTGAACATAAGCGATATAAAGATCATTTCAAACATGGGAACCCCCACCGGAATTCCTACCAAGGGCCAAAGCCGAACATGCTGCCCACATGGCTAACTAGGAGCCGGGCAATTATAATTGAATGTGCAATTATTATACAAAATTCGAAAGATATTTGTGTTATTGTGTACGCGTCCTAATTCTAATCAATTCTAACAGACATGTTTAGAATGTTATACCATCCGAATGCAGACTAATAGTTTCACATGAGGTATATGCTAAAGGGAAAATTACGAAAAATACGATAAATAAACACGATAAATCAGATATAAAGAACATCGAAAAAGTGAAAAGCTACTATAAATGTACTAGGGAGAAACGCTAAACGCTAAAGAAGATAACGTAACAAAAATTATAGAAGTTCTCGATTTGAAATCGTTTGAAAGGAAGGGGGGAAATTAATGGACTGGTAAGATTTTTGTAGCCAAGAAACGCTAGCGAAACGAGGAAGGAGCTTAAAAATGGATTAAGGAAACCGAATTATGCTGCGTCTGGGAATCATAAAGAGAAGTTGAAATTATGAAAACATAGGGAAGATTTAAATATTGAATGCTTGCTTTTTAAAGGGTGAAAGAATGGAATATGTTACCTGAAAATTATTTTAGAGAAAGATGTAGGAAGTTATTTTCCAATATTATTATTACAATTTTTACAAAAGTTAGTAGATACAGCAGCCCATCGTACCTCGTCGACTCAATCAGCTTTGACTTTAAAGCACCCTCCGCAACAATCCTAAATAAATTACGGTCACTTTCGTGGAATTCTTGGTCATTAAAAGTATTTTTGGTATAAATTGATGGTGATATATATAAAATTACCAAAGAATTAAAATTCCTCCTTTAATGTTCCTTTGTACATATCGTATACTGTTTCCCATCCCAAAAGAACCCATACTTTAGCGTAATATATTAATTCATTAATTGCCAAAGAATTAAAATTCTTCCTTTTATATTCCTTTGTACTATAATACTGTGAAACTGTTTCCCATCCCCAAAGAACACCTTTCCCCCATATAGTAAGATGAATTCGGTATTCGCGGATTCGTGATTTGTGACATTCTGAGGAACGCATTCCCCACAAACAGCGAGGGTTTCCTATATACATCTTTAATATATAAGCCAGAAGGTGCACAAGGAAACTCAAAGAAAAATTATACCTTTTCGACTGAAAAATATCGTCATTTTTATTTTGGTAACTTTCAAAATGGAGCACACTTTGGGATTCCGTACTGAAAGTGTACACCATAAGGCGTTTTCTACCAGTGTGGTGTTCATATTTTATTCCTAGTGTTACGATTTCCGCCGTTATTGTTTTGAGAAATTCGAGAAATATAACGAATGACTGCCGTCTCTCGCCTTCCGTTGTTCTGAGAAAAACGAAAAATAACACGGCCCCTGTCACACTGCGCGGCAAACAAGGTGAACATGTGAATTCAATCACGATGCAATTTATGAGATAAGAAATATTGGAAAAGCAGAAAAAGGTCGTGTATACCGTTTCTTTGATTCTCACAAGGACACGGTATTCTTCTTTGTTTCACGCCTTTGTCGGTGGCGTTCAAGCTCAAGTTCTAGCTTCCCAACTTGTCCAATTTCCACCTTCAGTATAACTATTTATTCAAGGTTTTGCGAAAGATTTTCTGATTCACAATCCCATATATTGTTTACCTAATCATTCGTTTCATTTGCGTGAGCCATCTTTCCCAATGCTACCCACCTTTTTACTTCACATATGCATCTCTTATCCTTAGGTAGCAGCTCATTTAGTAGATGTGCCCTCGATTTTAATATCATCCTATAGAACTGTGGTTCATTCTAGCTTGTAGAAAGTACCACTTTTGGTTTTCGTAATATTTATATTTAAATATGATTTAACCATAGCTGTGGATAAGGTTTTAGGTCTTACCCACTTCTGCCGCACTAACCAAGAATTATTTTCAAACCAAAACTACTTTCAAAGACTTTGGGTTAATAAATGAACAGCTTCGGGAGATCTTCGAGGACTGTTTTCTCTTCATCATTCTAACTTTTCAGTTTGGACGCTATATTTCAGCAAAACCTGCGAGTGAATCGAATTAATTTCCATCAGACTTTAAACCTGAGCGATTCCCAGCTCGCAAGAACTCTAGCGAGACCTGGGAAAGGGTCAAGGTGCGCTCAGGGGTGAGATGAAGAAAGTTCCAAGGGTTCGTTCGGCCCCAGAGGCTGCCGCCCCTTGCGTGAAGGGCACCCAAGAGAGTTGTATTTCACCACATTGCTGCGAATCCACTGCCATCGATCCTCTATTCCATTCTCCGCTGCCTCCGTCGCTTCAAATTCCTCAGAGATAATTTCCACGCTTAATGGTGAGATATGGAATGACGGGTGGGGAAGCGAAGGGAACTTCTGAAAATCGCAGGGGAGGCTTAGAGAAAGTTGATTATTGGTTAAATTGCATCTTCAAGAGTTTTTCGGGCGACTTCTTTCTCAGCGGAGCACAGAGGGCTAAAATCGGAAGAGCTGGGTAGGAGTTCAAAAAAGGCCTTCTTGAGAGTGGACCATAAGACTTCGCAATCGCAAAGGAATGTAACCTAAGGTGATGTGTCTCACTTAACGTCACTTACAAGTATTGAAAGGTACTGAGGGTCATTTTGGACCAATGTTGCTGGGAAGAGTAAGTTCCTTTTAGTTTAGAAAAATTACATGTAGGATTTAGGTGAACTTAAAGTTGACTGTTGGAAAGAATTACGAAGAAGGATTTCTGATGATTTTATTCACCTTAATAAAACATAGATTCCCAAAGAATTTTCTGTGATAAAGATAATAATAATAATAAAGTTATAAATTCAACAAAAATAATTATTATTTTCAGAAAGATTCTTTTCATTGTAATGTTTTTAACAATGTATTTTGCTATATTATCAACAAATAATACATAAAATGACAATTTATCGATGTAAATACACAACAATTACAATTAGTTAAATATTTGCCTACTTTAATTGCATATGATAAAAATTAAATCATATATATTTCCACAATATACTTCCTGACATTTATAAACATGAATGTCAACTCAATATTCTATAAAGTGATGGCAGAGGTCGGATTTTATCTTCAACAAAAACTTCTGCCATCTGATTTGGCTTAACGTTAAAAATGTCGAATCCCTGTTCAAGTTAAATAACAAAATAGAGACAGAAAATGATTGGTAAGCAAATTAAGGTCTCCCACGCCATGAAATCGGTGTACAAGTAACATCTAATCCTGTTCAAAAAATCATTCTTAGAGCAGTTTATCGGTATTTTATGAGTCATAAAAATATTGGAATTCTGATACATTTTTCAATGTCAGTCTCGGTGTTATGAGTCAGTGAGTGATCGCATACTATTGGAAGTGTGTCGCATTTCAAGCTTACGTACTGTAGGATATAGCAACTCACAAAATCACTCAAAATTCTCTTGGTGTATATATGCGAGAGTAAAAGAGTGAGTCAATACTACTATAATTCTTCCCTCAAATTGTTCATTTCCAAGGGTAGCATGGCTTGGAGCTGATGTATTCCCTAATGTGATCGGTACAGGCGATTGGCTAAACGCGTAACCTGCGTAAATAGAGCAGTTACGTAGAGATAAATCCCTCCTAAATAGCACTGCCAATGGCAGGTGAGCGCACCGATTATGGAACATGCATAATTAGTTCAACCACACTATTTGAATGATTGGGTATGATTTGAACTAGGGGGAATAATTTCATCTCCCTTTCTCTGAAGGTACAAAAACTGTTCAAATCTCCGACTAAATGGATATAAATAATATCTACCATATAAGCAAAATAATCGACGAATTAGCAATAAAGGCAAAGATCGATAATATTGAAGGAAATTTTAGTCGATGAAGCAGTTGAATAATTCACGATAGCCACTCGAATGCGGATTACATAAATCTTTGAGATAGAGCATTATCTTAAATGCATCGATTAATCTTTATATCCGAAATCTCTTAAGGGTTTAGCAACACTGTAAAGAAATCTGTTATTTTTTTGTTAATTATTCACGGTCGCGAATTCATCGTGTCAATGATACAGGGACTTGATATCAAATGCTGTTTTTTTATTGAATGTCTATTGCCCATGTCTTTGTAAGTAACTTGCAAGCCGCCTTTCGGCGTGTGGCAGGGGGTGCATGCGCTATGAATCTATTTCCTTAATCGATTACTTCCATAGTTCGCAGAAAAAATTAATTCTTGAATCGATTTGTTGTAGCATCTTTTTCCCTGATTTTTCTCGCAGTTTCGGAACGGTCTACGTAACGTGGCTAACGTGGATTTTCATAGGCTCTCTAAACGTAATTTCTCAAAACTTTATCCAGTAAATTAATCCTTCGTTGAAATCATCTAACTTTATTATTAGTTATTATTATATGGGTATATTGTAAAGAATATTAAACAAACAAATAGAAAATTTGAGTGCTCCCGGATAGCCAAGTGTGCAACGCGTTCGACTTCAATGAAAGCGATCCCGGGTTCGATTCCCGGTTGATCCTACGTGCGATATGACCTAAGCTGTCGAAGCACTTTTAACAATACTACTACTACTAGAAAATTTGACCCTTTTATTCCCAGTTTTTTGTCTGCTTTTTTTTTCGTGTTGTGTAACAGATAAACCGTTCCTTGAGAATTACGATGACGAAATGATTATTTTCGGGAAACCTCGCCGACCCTAAAATTTGTCTATAAGAGATGTTTCTTCCCGCACTAATGACATCGATAGTTTAATCTTTACGTTTTTAAACACACGACTTCATGAGAAAATTTAAGTATAGTTCTTGTGTGTCACAAACATACGACATTTTTATATGCATACATTTCAAAAATTCTTTCTCTTTTTCCCTTTTCAAAAATAATATATGTAAGAGTAAATTGGGGGTTTTCATAAAAATATTGGGGTGAGTATCACAAAAATATGTATTCTTTAACTAGATTTAAAACGAGGAAGAAAGCTGCCATAGAAACCCAAAATCAAATTTTTTCCGAGACCCTCCACAACCAATAACAACGCTTTTGAGAATGTATTGGAGCACAAGCAGACAAAATAACCTAATGAAGAGGTCTTCCTCCAAAACGGAGAAAGAGAAGCTTCATCGTAAAGCTTGGAAAAAACGGGACAAGAAAGACAACATACAGGTGATTTTTATAGCTACGATAACTTCTAAAGGATACTCTTTATATACCTTTCTGAAACAAAATGCATTTGGTTCTCCATTATAAGTCGCTGCTGCCCTGCGGAGAAATCGCTCAGGTATCTGCAGAATTCCATTTTTTCGATTGTAAGCGTTTTCTTTTATCCTAATTACACTGAGGGACGATTTCTTTTCCCTTTGGTCCGATTTCCTACACGCATTTTAAAATACCTTATATTTGTATTCACGATACGTAATTTCAATCTTCGCAAGTAAAGTCTGCCTATTATCCTGCAGTGTTTTGAGTAACCTAACCTCGAATTCATATGTCTCAAATAATGATATTATCATTTTCCGTAACATAAACATTTTTTCGCAATAATAACAGTTTAGGTGATTGGTACGGATAGAAACAACACAGCGAGCACAAACATCAATCAAGAAAACCTCATTGGCCGGGACTCGAACCCAGGACCTGAGTTTTGGATTGATAGCATACTAACCATTCTTTAACCGAGGTAGTTATAATACTGTTAGCATTATTTTGAATGTAATTCCAAATATATATAATTACAGTTATTACGAAACTACTTCTAACAACTTTTTGAAGTAGTTTCCTTAGATCCTAAAGAGATGGGAAGTTTGTTGAGTCAAACTAGGCTACTAGAATCAAAGCACGAAAAGCGTCAAATGTAGTAGCACATTGGCGATGGGACAGCGACGCTTTTCGAAAACCACAACCACCAAGCCAAATTCAAAGAAGGAGAGTGGCGTTAACTGCCCTCCAAATAGCGTCCGGTAAAGAAGGCCATGTTCGCAGACCATCATATGCGAAATGAGGTTCTATTCCATGGGGAATTCCTTCCCAAAATGCCTATCAAACCCTGTAAGGGACTATCACGCTTGACAGTCAACTTTTGACTCGAATCTTCACGTGAGACATCTCAAATGACGTCCTGTCGTTCCAGCCGACTATGGACGCTTCCGAACGCCCAAACGAGAATGAGATCTCCTAGGCCGTACACCAACCGATAAGAGGTGCGTATATACCCAACCTAGGAAACGAAACTCTTCGCTTTAAGGTCGATACAGATTCGGGAGGCCGTATCAAAACTCAACGACGCTACTGTGCTGCGGATGTAGTATCCACCATACTGCACCTACTGAGTAGTACAGTAAGGTATAGCTGTGATTAGACGCACCACTCCAGTATTGCAGGCTTAAGGACCTGACAAATTCCTGTTTACTGAATGTATCTCATATATAGCATAAAAGAGTGGAGAAATTTTGTTTTCAACAGAAGAATAACACAAGGCCAGACTTGATTGGTACACTACTTACTCTCGAATTGTTCAAATCGAAACTGTACACAAGAAAACAAATTAAATCGCTAATTAAGGTATAGGAGAACATTTGGAATGTTACCTTAACTTTACCAATCGAACGAGGCTGGAAAACGTAATTCCTTAAATGCTTGGATTTGTTCCAAAAAGTGACAGAAGGGCCGCAGGTTCCTCGAGTCTCTAAAATATATTTAATGCCTTAAAATGTCAGATTAAATTATGTACTTAATGTCATGCCATCGGTGCCATTCCCTGTGAATTGACATCAAGAAAATGCAGAGAAAAGTTTCTTCCTTCACTTCTTTACCTTACTCGAATTGAGCCGGATTGACTCCAATCGAATCTGCATGAAAAAAGAAAAATATCTCAAAGAACTCACATTAATCGTCGCATCTTTTAACATATATCTGTAAAATGAAAATAACCACGTTTTCTCATAGGTAGCAATGTGTAACAATATAAACCAATCATCGTAAACGGGAGAATTGATTGAAGTTACTTCTAGCTATACTCACGCACAACAGTCTTCAAACAAATTAATTTAAGAGACAAATGAAAGTGTACTTCCTGCTTAAATAAATGATAACTCTTCAAAGCTAGAAAAAGTTTGGCGAGGTAGGACCAAAGCCCTTTACTGTCAAAAGTGCAGTAACGTGAAAGCTCAGCAAACTTAAGATAGCGTACTCAAAATTTGTCCATGGACTACAGGATACCGGACGAAGGAGGTTCAATCTGCGTAGATTCATAGTATAGGAACTGCCTCGAAGCTACCGACACGTACTTTTCTCCTGCCCCCGCAACTGTTGATGGTAAACAAGAAGATCGAACTTCTCTGGGAAACTCACCAAGATTGACGGAGGTGCCCTAAGGCAGTCATATGTCGCTCCGAAAGTATGAATAGACTCTTAGGCGGCTCTTACCAGGGCTCCCGATGCACTATGCTCTCTTCGGTAAACATCTATCCGTTATGAATTTATAGACTGCATGAAAATATAGTCATAGATGAAAGGAGTGTTCAATCGCAGCTGTAAATCGATGGCGTTTCCAAGGGATGAGCAGCAGCGATCGCAATATTTTCCATCCTGTCTATCTTACTTCTAGTAGAACTACAACCTGCGTTGTAATGTCTCTTAACCTCTACCTCAAGGCGCATATCAAGTCGGTTGCCGTTTTCGCTGGTAAATCTGATGAGTGTCTAAGTACTTTATGTATGTTCACACGCACTTAAATGTGTATTTCCGCCAAGAAAAAACATTTCCGAGGTACAAGGAGTAAAAAGAGGAGAAATATTCCTTTCTAACACGTATTTTTTCCACAAATATATATAAAATACGTAATGATAGTAATGGGTCTAACAGTTTTTCTAAACAAGTTTAGAGTCATATTTTTTAAGTCTGTCTACTTCTTTTATCTCTTTCGTCAGTAAATTGCTAAGTAAGAAATCTTTAGTTTATCCTCATCTTAACTTTGAAAACAGAATATGTAAACTGAGGTCATATTGCGTTACGTCTTTCCTCTTAAACAGACCGTTGTAAGCATACCTAGTAAACAGTCCGGTTACTTCGTCTGCTGGTTAATGCTAAACCGGTTAAGTGGATTCATTATGTGCTTGATTTTGCTATTTGATACCCTTCCATGATGGCATTACTCCCGTCTACAAGTAGTAGTAAATTTTTTCGAAAGAAAACAGTTGCGGCACAATAAATCGTACAGCATTAGCGGAACGGTAATTGAATTAGTGGACTCGGTAAAATATCTCGGAATCACTCTTACGAATAACATGAACTGGAGCACACATATTCGTAACATTTGTGCTAAAGCAACTAGAAAACTCGGTTTTATTAGGCGTATTGTCGGTAAATGTGACGAAAAAGTTAGAGAACGATGTTATTTTGCGTTGGTTAGGCCTCATCTTGAATATGTATCAAGTATATGGGATCGGGCAGACAAAACATGCGTCCGTGAACTCGAGAAAGTACAACGGAAAGCGATACGTTTTGTTAAGAAGTGCTACGATAAAAAAGCAAGCGTTACCAAAATGCAGTCAGATGCAGGTTGGGAATCCTTAAAAGATAGGAGACTAGAAGCTAGATTGCGATTGCTCGATAAATTTAGGGAAAGTACATTTGCGGAAGATATAGTAGATATTATGAGACCCCCCTGCTACCTTGGACGATCCGACAATGAGCACAAAATAAGAGAAATAGAGTCTTGGAAGAATTCATTCTTTCCGCGAACTATACATGATAATAATAGGCTAAAAAAATAGTCCGTAGGCCCGGTGTTTTCACCCCCTGCCACACGCCGTAAGACGGCTTGCAGGGAATTTATGTAGATGTAGATGTAAAATGGAAATAATCTTACATCTATTCATCTGACTTACAATGGCTTTTATAATCCCTTTCATATCAGTTCTCCTCTTTTCGCTTGACCCTATTATGTGTACTTTCAGCGTTCTATACTAACCTAGCTTTCGATTCTCACCATCTTAATGGTCTCATGGGTCCTAAATCCGCGGCCTGCAAGTGCAATTCTTAAGTTATTTTTGGACCCTCCTTCCGATAAATCGAACCTCATCTTTCCCTCCCGTTTTTTCTTAGGAGTTTGATTTCTAAAATGCGATATTTTAAAAAGCGTGTTTCGATGGGAATAAAGATACCCTATTTAAATTGAAATAAATAAACATGTGAAATGTGTCTTTGATGTAATTGATTAATTGGCAGCACCTTACGGTGAATTTCACTTCGAAAAATCTGAAATTGGTTTCCCACGGTAATCCTTATTCTTTCCAAATCATTATGCGGGAACTCTGGCCCAGGAAGATTCCAACTGAAAGCTCCTTTTAGCATAGACTAGGGGAGTTCAGACTCCGAATTATCCAAAAGGTCTTGCTATTTTTGTTCATGTACCATGCTCTTGCAAGATAAGGTGTCTCATGCTCTACGGAAAGGATCCAGTTTCAATCTCGCTCGAATAAAAACCTCATCCATTTATTGATTTTCCCGAACACTCCACATATTTATATCTTCACTAAATCCTCTTTCTATCCCATTTTATAGCATTTAACATTAAAATCAATATTTTTATTGACTTTTACGTTAAATTCTATAGAGGGAGCCACAGAAAATCTCCACAAATCACAATGTTACATTTTCATCTCACTACTTTATTTATCTGTACGTAAAAAGCAATTCCGCCCACTGACCAGGTGGCAACGCTGGAGGTGTGTATAACGTAAAATTAATTTTGATGATAATTGGCTGATATTCGCCCAAAAACGGGAGGAAAACCACCCAAAAACCTCCCGCATAGCATATACAAATTAGACATTAAGAGTAACATATTATAAAGTTATCCGTTGAAGTAACACATTTACAATTTAAACATTAAAAGATTTTCATTATTATGAACACAATAAAAAGTCGTAAGATAATAGTTATGAGTTCACATTATGGCAGACTTTTACATAAATTACAAATTTTTATACAAAGTGCATACTTAGATATGCATATGGTAACATCACATATATTGTCGTTGCTGATCTATGATCAATAATACAAAATCATCTCTAAAAATACTTATTACGACATGAAATTCATCGCGTCTGCCTCGAATAACAAATGTATATAATTAATAACTTATATAAGCTATTCCTCGAGGGAGAGGAAGATTTCACGAAGAAACTTGAACTGCAGGAACATGTCCAATCGCCGAAGAACAATCTGTAGAAGAATCACCAGCGCATCCACAACTTTGGCCGTACTTATAAAAGTTTTCCATTATCTCCCTTTCTTCTGCAAACTTTCTCCCATTCATCGCAAAGCGATAGGGCGAGCGAAGTATTCCGTGCAACTTTTATCAAGCTAATCTCTATATGTGAGCACGTGAATACGATACATCTCAGGAAATCAATACCTATCCTAAACACGCGCACGGCGCAAACATTTTTCCCGATAATGTAATCGAACAGAGATTCATAAAAAATTCAAAGTTTGTGTTGTGATTTACGACGTACGGAGAACGGGAATTTCAGAACCCACGCAAAAAAGATTTAAACGAAACTTCCAAAATCAAGCTAAGAAGTCGCACACCCAGCACCTAACCGGTAGATTTAATCAAAGATAAAGAATCCATGGGGATAGGAGAAGCGTTCTCAGTTTGTTTCAACTCTCTAAGGCAAGCCGTTTCTGTGATAAATGGGGGGACGGACAGACGGACGGACGGACAGACATTTGCTTTTTATATATATGACTAGTAAACGCCCCCGTCAAGCATGACGGAACTTAATTTAGTTTTTAAAAATATCTATTATCGTATATAGTATACTTTTCCATAAGAAATGTACGTAAAATAGGTTTTCGTTACCTGCAGAGGTTGTTTCTTTTACAAAATTTAATTAGAAACAATCGTCCTACGAAATTGAGACAAGTGTCACAAGAAAGGAAAAT